>LWCB01008815.1:0-24310 GCA_001630525.1 Coelastrella sp. M60
CCTTACAGTGTATCTGACACTGTAAGGAACCGTTTCTGCTACTGCCCTGCTACTTCTCTGCTCACAGGCACACGTTTTACTGCAGACCACACGACTGCCAGGAGAGTGAACGTTTTTCAGCAACACAGCTAAGCTGGTATGCTGTGCAAGAGCTGTCATTCAATAGCTAACGGTTGACACTTGACTGCAGCGACATAGACACGACACACTTCATGTTGAGAATATTTTGAACTTTCAGATGCAGCTGGAGTCCAGAAAGTGGAGCCTATGTTGCGGAAAGCTCTGCAGCACGGCAACTGTGTTAACACGTTGTTGTGTGCCGGCTGTGTCAGCTTCCTGCAGCAACGTCATCTCAGCTGCTCTGGTAATGTACCTCAATGTGGCTGTCAGGCTGTGCGATGTGGATGACGTTGATAGCATGTGTAGATTACCTGGTGTTCATGGCATACACAAACAACGCGTAAGCGGTGGCAGAATTGTAACAGACCGCAGAGCAATTGAGCAGGAACCTGTGGAGTACGGTGCCCAGCTTGTGTGCTCTGCGAGGTGCCTATCAGCTTCCAGCTGAGGCCATCATAGATTTGAAGCAAGGGGCAGCAGAGCAGGGAGATGGTGCAGCAGTCACTCGGAGGGCTTTGAAATGGCTGTTTACACAAATCGACATCTTACCCAGCATTCTGTCACTACTACATGTATTCTATCACAACTACATGTATTCTATCACAACTACATGTATACTGGAAATGAGGATGTGTTCAGGCAGCTCTTGGTAGGAACCTGCATAGCCTCCGCGGCGTACTTGGCATAATATCAAGTGCTCATGCTGCTGCGCTGTGACGTTTGTCTCTGGGGTTTTACACTGAACAAAATTGTGAGCCTAGTACTCATGTTATTGTACAAGGTATGCCCGGCAAGTACTTAGTTTGGTAGGAATGTTTCCTGGTATGTGAGCCCCACCATGCACCAGCCAGCTTTTGGAAAGCTGGCTGGGTAAAATGCATAGTTCATCCTAGAGACCTTGATCTGCAGTCATGATTGCAATTCACATCCCACGACATCATGCTCGCAGCCAGAAGGCCATGACTGCATCTGTCACAACACTTCTAGGCTAGAAGTGTCGTAGTACTACGCTAGCAGCCGCAGATAACAGGTATGTCCATATATGGTGTATAGCATCAGCTAGCCGGTGGTGCCATGGGACGGCCCGTGGCTGATGTTTTTTCTACTTGCTGAGCCCCCAGTATATATACTCTGCTATATAGCAGATACGGAACACCATTCAGCTGCTTCCGCTGCCGCCGGGGCTGCCCGGCAATGCAACCCACGCTCGAGTTTCAGAAGCATTGCGCACTGCAATGAGTGTGTCAGATGTTTGTTAGTTAAGTGCATTGGAGGAAATCTACCAGGGAGCTAAGTCAGTTATACTTTATCACCGCTTTCACCGCTGCTCAACGTACACTATGTCAGCAGTTGCGGGGCCATAGTTAGCTCGAGCTACTGAAGAGCTCTTCAGTAGCGACTAAACTGACCACGATCAGGTGTACACCAGGACAGCAGCTGCAGTGGCGGTCTTGTTGCCCCTCTGCATCTCTCTGTAGTTCATGCACCAAGTCACATAAGTCATATTGTAACTCACAATATACAACGTTGAGCCTGCCGTGAACATCTTCGAAGCACCAACAGTGCACCTCAACCTAAAGACACACTTCAATGTGACGCACCGTGCTGTTGGCACAATTCAAGTCTGAGATGTTGACAACCTGTCTACTACAGCAACCTAGTAGCAAGTCTAGCAGCCAGCATCCACAATCAACTGGCGGGTGCTACCTTAGGTGATGCTTGCTGCTGCTGCTTCTGTTGCTGTCGCTCCAGGTGACGCTTCAACTGCTGGTGAACATCTGGGGGACGATCATCAGCAGCCTGTGCAACAGGACCGGCCTGAGATCAAAGATCAAGTGGAATGCATGTGCTTGCTTGTTCTGTGCCTGGGCGTCTGGCTATAAGTACGCATCCACTGATGTATGCATGCAGTATCAGTGACTCCAATACACAGCTGATGTTGTTGGAGAAGCTGCATGCATTACACCAAATAGCAAACACGTGTTGCTGCTCTGGCCTAGATATGCTGCTATGCTGTTTTCACCTTGTTTGTCAGATCTATGGCCTCTGGATCTTCATTGCTTGAGAACCTCCCTATGAACATCAGACCTGTCAATCCAGTCAGCCGTGTCAAGTGCCAAATTCCATAACGAGATATGTCTCCAACAGAGAGATCAAGGTCCTTGAGCTGCTGACACTGAGCAATGCTGGCCAGAGCATCGTCTGAGAACTGCACTCCAATGATTGATAGTGTGTTCAAGGCTGTCAGGCTTGTCAGCACACTTAAACCCTGCAAGCAATATGTAATGTTACGGTAGGTCGAGACTTGTATTTAATATCTTCAGAACAATAAGTAAACACCATGGACTGAACAGAATACTGACAGCATCAACCGATGGTATTGGGTTGCTTTTGAGCCAGCATAATCATCTCTGCTTGTCACTCATAACCATTGATTCGCTGCCTTCAACATCGTGCACCTTCATGGTGTGCAGCTTGCTGACGCTATCGCAAGTGGCTCCGAGTAGGCCCCAGTGGGTGATTGTAAGCAAACAGATTATCCATCAAAAACTTACTGACCAATGGATGAACGACAACAATAGTAAGTGATTAGTAAATAGGTCTAATGACAACAGTAACAAGTATATGGGTAATTGTAAGTGAAAGCACAGCAACAAGATCACATGTGCATTGAAATGCACCAGACACAGAGCTCAAGATCATTTAGCATACATCATGGTCACCGTATGCCTTTTTGCACCTATAGAGCATGACATTCATTAGCTGCCACAGTAGTTACCTGCAGGTCCATCTTGGCATTATATTCATCCCACGGTGACGCTATGTATAAAGCCCGCAATGCTGGACAGCAGCTAGCCAGCGACTGAAAGCTTCCTCCACATTTCAGCAGTTGAGATGTGAGTGACACCTCAAGTAAGCCCTTGCATGGCTGTGATGATGCAAAGATGTGCTGCATTGCAGTGCGATCTATGTAGCAAGAGGAGAGGTCCAAAGATGTCAGATGGCTGCTGGCTGTTACTGCTGCGTATGGCTCATACTGATATAGCTCATGCTCCAGCGTCTCGCTCAGGCACAGGTGCTGCAGCTGCTGAAAGTTTCGGAGTACTGCCAGCAGGTTGATCATAACAGCCTCCCAACCTTCGTCTTCATTGGCATCTCCGCCTTCTATCATGACAGTGGTCAGGTCCAGCCCTGTTAGCTGAGTGCAGCTGAGCAGCAGTTCAGGATCCTCAAGCCGCACACTGTCCAGGTGCAGATGCTGCAAATTGCTGAGCCTCTGCAGGTGTGGTGCTGCCTCAAGAGGTAGAGCTGACTTGCTGCCAAAGCTGCTGCTGGATATTCTGAGTTTGCGTAAGCTCATTGGCAAATCCGCAAAACAGTATGCTGGCATGTTGACGCGGGAGCCAACCTCAAGCACCTGCAGCTGCTGTAAACTGGATAGGGCTTTGAAGATTGAGTCAAAGCGAATCACATGCGTCTTCTGCTGGTGAATCTTGTTTATCGCAAGATGTGTCAGCTGCTGCAGCTGTTGTAAAGCAAATGCCAGGGCTTCCTTATATGACACTGAAGCTCTCAGATCCAAAGCTGCGGTACTGCTGTCGCAAACAATGGTTGGTAGTGCTGGGCTAAGGTGAAGATGCTGCAGAGTAGTGCAGTTGCCCAGATCATCGGGGTTAACCACGCATCCTCTGAGCTTCAATGTCCTCAGTGCAGTTAGCGCTGCTAATGAAGCTCCAGTTACTGTTGTGACTGCAGTGTCACCGGGTGCTACTGCTGTGCTTATGGGCTGTAACCTGCAGAACTCCAAATTCAGTGTCTGCAGCTGTGGGATTTTGAACACTGGTAAATGCAGCGTATGCAGCTTGTTTGTGTCTACAGAAGAATGGTATAGCTTGCCGCAGACCTCAATGCTGCTGATCTGGCTGCTGTTGCTGTGCAACCACCTTGTAAGAGCTTCGTACTGCGCAGCTGCGTCCAGTCTGCACGTTAATTTGCTGAATGTAAGCTTTGCTGCTTTGTTCCAGTCGTGATTGACCAAGGAGCAGGCTTGCACGCGCTGTTTCTGGTCGATCAGCAGTAGCACCTTTCCTACCACGTCTACAGGTAGTGCTGGTGCACCATCGCCACACCCCTCGTTCATGTTTCACAACACGAAACAGCAATGCAGGATGAGTCAACTATGACACCTGTTGACAATATGATCAGTCAAAGAGGGCGAGCAGATGGGAATGCCCAGAAAGAATTACTCGAGTACGCTAGGCAGCGGTTTCTTAAGCTCATTGCATGCGCACAACCAGGAAACCGTCTTACATCGCAGTCTTCAACCCTATCAGCGGTGTACAACAGGCTGATGTGATCTGCAACTAGTCCCAGTCTGGGACTCCCAGATGCAAATGTGACGAGGGCGGGCAGATTTGAATGAGTTACTCGTGCTGATGTTCACGTTATGCTCCGTGAGTTTCAATTGTATCATCGAGAACTGTCTCAACGTGCGTAATTCGGGGTAGGGACGAGGGGGATTCCAGGTTGTCACTACGAAGGTCACCTGTCGCTTCCACCGCAGAGCGTAAGAATGCATTTCAGCTATACTGTGCAGTGAGGGGAGGGGTGGGAATCGATCATTCAAATATTCCAAATCTTGCAGTTTGAAGCATACGATGCACGGTATAAAGCGTCCCTAGACATGTTCAGCAAACAACAGCAGCTTGTGTCACTCGCAATGTGCCAGTGCAGCAGTCCACCAAGATCGCAGCGCAAAACATGCTTATATGATATTCACATTTAACTCTTGAGGGTAGCGCACAAGCCTTGTATCTGGCGTCATGTTGAACAGCATTGTGTCAGCTGTTATACAGTCCACATGGAGGAATTGCAATTATGCTTCAAGTCGTGCTTTGTGAGCAGTTGCATAGCTATAGCCACCTCTTAGCAGCAACCACATTAACAGCACCAACGACAGCACTTGCAGCCTTGTTATTCCTTCGACATCTCCCTTTCTGGCAGTTGATGCACCAAGTCACATAAGCCCAACGTACAATGAAGTTGTATCCTGCTAGGACCAGTTGGTCAGCTTGCAAGCACTCTTCAAGCCACCGGTGCAGGCAGCATCATGAGGTACGAGCAGACACATTATCTGCCTGTTGGCACTCATCAGAACCTGAGATGTTTACGACCAGCTGTGCAGCAGCCATCTCTAGTCATCTGCTACTACATGTGCTGCTTGCCGTTGCTGCTGCTTCTGTTGCTCCAGGTGCCGCTGCAGTTGCTGGTGAACATCTGGTGGACGATCAGCAGCAGCCTGTAAAGCAGTACAAGATCGAAGATCAGATCGTGTGCAACTGCTTGTTGGTCCTGCGCTCATCGGTTCAAGTGAACTACAAATAAGAATTTACTGATGTATGCATGCACTGCCAATGACTCAAGTATGTAGCTGTTGTTGCTGAGAAAGGTACATGACCCCCTCAAGAGGCATGGCATGCAATGTCCTACTATCTCTGGCCATTAGATGCTGCTGTGCTGTTGTTACCTGGTTTGTCAGATCTATGCCATCTGGCTCTTCAGTGCTTTGGCACCTTCCCCTGAACAACAGCCTTGTCAATCCTGTCAGCCGTGTCAAGTGCTGTAGTCCAGCAAGAGATACATTATTGACGACAAGCTCAAGGTCCTTGAGCTGCTGACACTGAGCAATACTGGCCAGAGCATCATCTGAAAACTGCACTCCATCGATTGATAATGTGGTCAAGGCTGTTAAGGCTTGAAGTACACTGATACCCTGCAAGCAACATGTCATATCACTGATATGATATCAGCGTTGGACTGGATGTGGATACAAGGTGTATCAGAACAACAAGTAGATGCGACGGACTGAGCAGACATTTGACAGCATCAACCATGCTGCTGCGTTGCTTATAAACAACATGATCATCTCTGCAAGTATCTCATGGGCCATCACGTTGTGCAGCTTGCTGCGGTCGTTGCAAGTGGCTCAACAGATGATTGCCCGGTGGGTCATTGCGAACTCAAGCAGAGTAACATAGGGCACACTTGCCTCAACATGCTACAAATGCACAGCTCAAGCATACATCACTGTTGTCGTTTGCCTCTTTGCACTTCCAAAGCATGACCTCATCAGCTGCCACAATGGCTTACCTGCAGATCAATCTGGCCAACATACTCAATCAACGGGGACGTGATGTACAACGTCCGCAATGCTGGACAGCAGCTAGCCAGCAACTGAAAACTGCCCCCACAATCCAGCAGTTGAGATGTGAGTGACACCTCAAGTAAGCCCCTGCATGGCTGTGATGGTGCAAAGATGTGCTGCATTGCAGCGCAAGCTATGCCGCAGGAGGAGAGGTCCAGCGATGTGAGATGGCTGCTGGCTGTTACTGCTGCATATGGCTCATACTGAAGTATTTCGTGCTCCAGGGTCTCGCTCAAGCAAAGGTGCTGCAGCTGCTGCAAGGCTCGGATGACTTCCAGCAGGTTGATCATGACTGCCTCCCAATCCTCATCTTCATGGGCATCTCCGCCTTCTATGCTAACACAGGTCAGGTCCAGACCTTTTAGCTGAGTGCAGCTGAGCAGTAGCTCAGGGTCCTCAATCCACACCCTGTCCAGGTGGAGATGCTGCAAGTTGCTGAGCCGCTGCAGGTGTGGTGCTGCGTCAAGAGGTAGAGCTGATTTGCTACCGAAGTTGTAGCTGGCTATCTTGAGTTTGCGTAAGCTGATTGGTAACTGCGCAAAGCAGGGTCCTGGCATGTTGACGTATGAGCCAACCTCAAGCACCTGCAGCTGCTGTAAACTGGATAGGGCGTTGAATATTGAGTCAAATCGAATCAAATGCATGTCCGGCTGATGGGGCCTGTTTATTGATAGAAACGTCAGTTGCTGCAGCTGTTGTAAGGCAAGTGCCAGGGCTTCCCCAAAGGTTACTGAAGCTCTTGCATCCACAGCTGCGGTACTGCTTTCGCAATCATTATCTGGTACTGCTGGGCTGAGGTGAAGATGCTGCAAAGTGATGCATCTGCCCAGATCATTGATGTCGATCACGCATCCCTTGAACTTCAACGTCTTAAGTGCAGTTAGCGCTGCTAATGAAGCTCCAGTTACTGTTGTGACTGCAGTGTCACCGGGTGCTAATGCTGTGCTTATGGGCTGCAACCTGCAGAACTCCAAACTCAGTGTCTGCAGCTGTGGGATTTTGGACACTGGTAAATGCAGCGTATGCAGCTCGCTTGTGTCTACAGAAGAATGGTATAGCTTGCTGCAGACCTCCATGCTGCTGATTTGGCTGCTGTTCCTGCGCAACCACCTTGTAAGAGCCTGGTACTGAACAGCTGCACCCAGTCTGCACGTCAACCTGCTGAATGCAAGCTTTGCTGCTTTGTTCCAGTCGCGATTCACCAAGGAGCAGGATCGCACGCGCTGTTTCTGGTCGATTAGCTGCAGCACCTTTCCTACCACGTCTGCAGGCAGTGCATGTACACCACTGCCATACTCCTCGCTCATGTCCTACAACACGGAACAGCAATGCGTGATAAGCTTAAGTAGGAGGTTTGTTGACAACTTGATTAGTCACAGAGGGCGATTATATGTGAATGCCCAAAAAGCATGCTGTACAGTACGTCGAGTGCGCTAGGGAAGCAGGCAGCGGTATCTGAAGCTCATTGCATGCGCACCACCATGAAGCCGTCTAATATGGCAGTTTTCAGCCCTTTCAGCGGTGTACAACAGGCTAATGTGATCTGCAACTAGTCCCAGATGCACTTGTGGCGAGGGCGGGCAGATTTGAATGAAGCACCCGTGTTGATGATGAAGTTATGCTCCGTCCATTTCAACCGTATCATTACCAAACGTTCTTGAAGTGCGAAGTAGGGACGACGCGGACACCAGGTTGGAATTGCGAAGGCCACCAGTCGCGCAAGCTTGCGAAGCGCATATTCCTGCCTTAGCTACTGTGCAATGCAAGGGGTGGGATGGGGATTCGGCAAATCTAGTCACTTCAATATTGCAGTCTACAGAGCATATCATGCGCGGTACAAAGCGTCCTTAGACATGGCTAAGCCAACAACAGCAGCTTGTGTCAGCTGCAAGGCAACTGCCTGTGCCAGTGCAGCAGTCCAGCATGTGATGGTCTGCTATCTACTTGCCCTGTACCTACTTTACAGCAGTGTTGATCATTCTCAACTGCAGCAGTACCATCTGATTGCAGCCCAGTGAGCCTCACTGCGCTACTGGCCTTACAGTCTGCACAGCAGCAGTGACTGACAACACAACTTGGTGACGCATTGTTTCTGACAATCACTCAGCTGCTGAAGGTCGTGCCAGCCGCAACGGTTGTTGGTATTGGCAATCCCTCAACCCCAAGATATCCAACGCCTGTCCAGAAAACCGTCCTGGTCATCTAAAGGGTGTTATATTGAGGGCTGCCGCTGCTACTGCTATCAACAGCGACGGCGGCGGGAACGTCGCCGCTGTTGTTTCAGGTGTCTCTCCAATTGCTGGTGAACATCTGGGGAACAACCAGCAGCGGCCTGTGAAGCAGGACATGAGCAGAATTGAAGCAGTGTGCGTGTGTGCTTGCTTGCTCTACACCAATGCAGACTGGTTTTGCCGCAAACAGGACTGAGGGTAGTATCGTATGATGTTGCATGAAGTGATTTTGACTCAGACAGCACAGTGCTTCAGTGCTTAAGCGTTGCGTCCTTGACATCATTGCTAGAGAAATCACGTGCAGAATGCCGACGGGAAACGGCGTACATGTTTCAACTCTGCCCGTTCCATTGCGCTTTACTGTCATCACCTGATTTGTCATTTGTATCTCATCTGGTTTGTAACATGCTGCGCCTGGGCCCAGTGCCTTGAATGACAAACATGTCAAATCAGTCAGCTGTTCCAAGTGCTCAAGTCCATCAAGAGAAACTCCTTTGACGGCAAGAGAAAGGTCCTTGAGCTGCTGACACTGAGCAATGCTGGCCAGGGCATCATCTGAGAACTGCACTCCATTGATCAATAGTGTGGTCAAGGCTGTCAAGGCTTGCAATGCACTGATACCCTGCAAACAAACACAGTAAATGTACTGCTTGTAATTGCTTCCAAATGTAAATGGAGTGACAGGTCGACATCAGGGATTGAGCAGACAACTGACAGCTTTGACTCCATGTAGCTGTGCCAACTCAAGGCCGCATCAGTCAAGGGGGTTTCATGACATGTACCTCACATGAGTAAATCAACATCAGACTGCAACTTGAAGCACACCCTCAGAGGACAACACATTGTGATATCATCATGCACCAGAGCACATACACCCTATGACGGTCTTTATGTCAAAGCTTGACATCCATCAGCTGTCACCCTGACTCACCTGCAAATCTATCTTGCCCACTTCTCCAAGTATGGTACCCCATGGAGAGTTTATATCTAGACACTGCAATGCTGGACAGCAGCTAACCAGCAACTGATAACTCCCTGAACACTCAAACAAGGGACATGGGAATACTGCCTTCGTCAAGCCCCTGCATGGCTGCTTTGCTGCAAACATGGTGTGAACTGCCTCATGATTTATTCTGCAGAGATAGAGGTCCAATGATGTCAGATGGCTGCTGGCTGTCAGTGCTGCATATGGCTCACAATCAATCAGCTGTTGGTCAAGCGTCTCGTTCAGGCAGAGGAGCTGTAGGCGCTGAAATTTCCCAAGAACTTCAAGCAGACTGACCAATACTTCACTCTCGTCTTCAACGATGTAATCACGCTCAATTTCCACCCCGCAAAACTCCAACCCTGTTAGCTGAGTGCAGCTGAGCAGCAGCAGTGGATCGGCAATGTACACCTTGTACATGTGCAGATGCTGCAGATTGGTAAGCTGCTTCAGGTGCGGTGCTGCTTCAAGAGATAGAGCTGTGTGATTCCCAAAATACAAGCACGATAGTTCTAGAGTGTGCAGGCTGGTAGGCAGATGTGCTAAGCTGTGCTCTGGCAGGTCCACATGTTGACTAAGAGCTAGGACCTGCAGATGCTGTAAACTGGCAACGGCTGTGCTGATTAAATCAAATCGGAGAAATTGATCGCCCTTCTTGTCAAGCCTATGCAATGCAAGGTATGTAAGGTGCTGCAGCTTTGGCAAGGCAGCTGCTAATGCTGCTTCTAATGCTTCTGAAACGGTTTCACCTGCTGCTGCAGTACTGCCGCTGCAAACGCTGCTTGATAGTGTAGGACGCAGCCAAAGATGCTGCAAACCAGTGCATTTGCCCAGATCATCGATGTTGATCGCGCAATCAACAAGCTCCAGTGTTCGTAGTGCAGTAAGTGCTGCTAAGGAAGCTGCAGCTGCTGCTATGGTTGTGGGCTGCAAGCGGCATGTTTCCAGGTGAAGCACCTGCAGCTGCTGAAGCTCTTGGACTGGAAGCTGCAGCTCAGGCAGCTTGCTCGCTTCTATATAACCACGGAGCTTGCTGCAGACTTGGATGCTATGAACGTGGCTGCTGTTCCTGCTCAACCAGCTTGAAAGAGCTTGGTACTGAGCAGCTTCGCCCAGTCTGCACGTCAGGTCCCTGATTGTCAGCTTTGCTGCTTTGTTCCAATTGTGATTCACCAGGGCGCAAGATTGCATGCGCTGGTTGGGGTCGATCAGTATCAGCACCTGTGCAGCTAGGTCTGCAGGAAGTGCAGGCGCAGCATTGCCGGATGCCCCGTTCATGTTCTGCAACAAGGGCAACAGTTGTGTTTGATGGACGCAGGTTTTATCTGCGCTGATGCCACAACCAACCAGCAATGTCAATCACCTGTGCTCGCAGGAGAACTGTCCTTCAACTGCTTCGAGCAAGCAGGCAGCGATATCTGAAGCACACTGCCGCAGCACCGCCATAACACCGATTCATTTTGCAGAATGTGTATCAATAAGTGGTTTACAGGAGTCTAATGTGTTTAAACCAGCTCCAATTGCAAATTTGGCGAGGGCGCGCAAATACAAACGAGTTACTCGTGCTGATGCTCATCCCGGGGGCATGATGCACCGTTGATTATGTCAAAACAACCATCCTTGTGTGCTCTTTGTGATTGTGGGACCACAAGTTGTCATTGCGAAGGCCAACCGTCACTCTAGAAGTACAGCATACACATATGTGTATCTGCTGTACTGTGCAATACAAGGGCTGGGTTTGGATACGTCTGTATTAGCACTTGCAGTCTGAAGAGCATACTATGTACGATAGAACGTGTCACAATACATGGCCCTGCTGACAACGTCTGAAGCAACTTGTTGAAAGACAGCAGGGCTGGTGTCACCTGCAAGGCAATTGCCTGCGCTAGTGCAGCTGTCCAGCATGTGATGTATCTGCCACCTAGGTGCCCTCAATAGTACCCAAGAGCAGTACAACAAACAGATGACAGCTATGAGTACCAGCTGACTGCAGCTTGGTGGAGCCTTCTAGCGCTGCTTTACGCAAGGCCAATCACATTTTATCGCCTTAGCGGCGTCAGAGTTCGCAGCAGCAACAAACAGCAGGAACTGACAAACTTGATCTGATCATGCATAAGATCTGTATCGTTGAGCGGCTGAAGGCCATGACCACCTGATACTGTTGTCGCTGTTCACCCAATATGCTCGAAACCTGTCTATAGACACCGATCCTGATCATCCTAAGGCTGCTACCAGATGTGCTGCGTACTTCTGCTGCTGTTGCTGTTGCTCCAGGTGACTCTTCAGTTGCTGATGAACATCTGGGGGAGAACCAACAGCAGCCTGTGAAGCAGTACAGTAGCAGAAGTTGTGTGCGTGTGCTTGCTTGCTCTGTGCTAATGCAAGTTGCCAACTTGCAGCAAAAGTTTTGCTGCAAGCAAGGTTCAATGTAGTGTCATATGATGAACGTTGCACGTAGTGCTTTTGACTCAGACTGCACAGTGTTGCTCCCTTGACAGCATTGCTAGAGACATTGTATGCACTCAATGAGATGGCATTCAAGTGGTAACTCGGCCCATTGTTTTCCGCTTGACTGTCATTACCTGATTTGTTATCTGTATCTCATCTGGTACCCCTGAGCCTAGTGCCCTGAATGACAACCTTGTCAATCCAGTCAGCTGTATCAGATGCTCAAGTCCATCAAGAGAAACGCCTTTGATCTCAAGATGAAGGTCCTTGAGCTGCTGACACTGAGCAATGCTGGCCACGGCATCATCTGAGAACTGCGCTCCATCAAGGCATAGTGTGGTCAAGGCTGTCAGGGCTTGCAACGCACTTATACCCTGCAAACAAACACAGTGAATGTACTAGTTGCATTGGCTTCCTTTCATCAAAGGAATGACAAGTAGACATCATGGACTGAGCAGACACCTGACAGCATTCATCATGTTGCCATGCTAAGTCAAGGCTGCAGTCAACTGTGTGATGCACGACGTATGACTCGTATGAGTCATGTGCTGCCTTCAACATATGCTCTGCGACTTGAAGCACGCCAACAAAGAAAATACATCGTGATATCGTCTTGCACCAGGGCACAAACGACATATAACTTCTTGCATCTTAGAGGTTGCCATACGTCAGCTGTCACTCCTACCTGCAAATCTATTTTGCAGACATCTTTGTTGAATGCAGCATCAAATGGATATGATATTTCCAGGAACTGCAATGCCGGACAGCAGCTAACCAGCAACTGATAACTCCCTGAACATTCAAACAAGGGATATGGAAGTACTGCCTTCAACAAGCCCCTGCATGGCTGCTCTGCTGCAAATACGGTGTGAACTGCCTTACAGTTTATGCTGCAGAGATAGATGTCCAGACATGTGAGATGGCTGCTAGCTGTCAATGCTGCATATGGCTCAAAATCTACAAGCAAGTTGCGAATGAGCGTATACTGCAAGCGAAGGAGCTGCAGACGCTGAAACTTCCCAAGAACTTCAAGTAGACCGATCAGCGTTTGTTCCTCGTCCTCATATGCATGACGGATCTCAACCTCGTTGAAATCCAACCCTGTTAGCTGAGTGCAGCTGAGCAGCAGCAGTGGGTCGGCAATGTACACCTTGTACATGTGCAGATGCTGCAGATTGGTAAGCTGCTTCAGGTGTGGTGCTGCTTCAAGAGATAGAGCTGTGCTGTTTGCAAAATACAAGCACGATAACTCAAGAGTGCGCAGGCTTGTTGGCAGATCTGCTAAGCTGGGCTCTGGAAGGTTCACAAAATGACCAAGACCCAGCACTTGCAGCTGCTGTAAACTGCCCACGGCTGTGCTGATTAAGTCAAATTGGAGACGATGCTTGCACTTCTTGTTGAACGTATTCACTGCAAGAAAAGTAAGGTGCTGCAGCTGTGGTAAGGCAGCTGCTAATGCTGCTTCTAACGCTCCCGGAGCTGTCTCATCTATGACAGCAGTACTGCCGCTGCGAACGCTGCTTGATAGTGCAGGACACAGCCAAAGATGCTGCAAACCAGTGCATCGGCTCAGATCATCAATGTTAATTGTGCAATGAAAGAGCTGCAATGTTCTCAGTGCAGTTAGTGCTGCTAAGGAAGCTGGAGCTTCTGCTGTAGTTGTGGGCTGCACGCGGCATGTTTCCAGGTGAAGCACCTGCAGCTGCTGAAGCTCTCGGACTGGAAGCTGCAGCGTAGACAGCTTGCTCGTTTTTATATGACCACGGAGCTTGCTACAGACTTTCACACTGTGAATGTGGCTGCTGTTCCTGCTCAACCAACTTGAAAGAGCCTGGTACTCAGCATCTTCGCCCAGTCTGCACTTCAGGTTGCTGATTGTGAGATTTGCTGCTTTGTTCCAGTTGTGATTCACCAGGGCGCAAGATTGCATGCGCTGCTTCTGGTCAATCAGCATCAACACCTGTGCAGTCAGGTCTGCAGGAAGTGCCGGTGCAGCATTACCACACGCCTCGATCATGATCTGCAACATGGACTATGTTTTGTCTAATGGAAGCAGGTTTGATCTGCATCGGTAGCGCGATCAGCCAGAGATGACAACCACCCGTGCGTGCTAACAAACTATCCTTTTACTGCTGTGGGAAAGCAGGCAGGGGTATGTGAAGCACACTGCATGTGCATCGCCATAAAAACGTTTTATACTGCAGTTTTTAATCCGGTGAGTGTTGTACAAGAGTCTGATATGGGATGAAATCAATCCCAGCTGCAACTGTGGCGAGGCGCAAATGCAGACGAGTTTCTCGTGTTGGTCCCCATCGTATGGATATTTCAAAGCAAGCATCGTTGTGCGACCTTTGTACTCAAGGCGAGAGGTACTCCAGGTTGTCATTGTGAAGGCCAATTGTCGTTGGTATCGTACGTGTGGTTTTTCTGTGGTGTGCAACACAAGGGGTGGGAGTAAATTTTGATACATCCATATAATCACTTGCAGTGTTAAGGAGCATACTATGTGCAATAGACGGCGTCACGAGCCAACAAAAACTAAAGCACGCCTGTGTCACCTGCAAGGCAGTTGCCTGCGCTAGTGCAGCAGTCCATGTGCTTATCTGCTACCTAGGTGCCCTCAACCGTACCCTAAAGCAGATGAAAACTGTATTGGTACCAGCTGATTGCAGCCAAGTGGAGCCTTCTAGCTGCACTACTGTCACTTCCAGTACGGTCAATGACAGTTCACTGTGCCACCGGTCTCAGAGTTCGCAGTAGCAACAAACAGCAGGAAGTGATGAATTCACTCATCATCCATAAGCTTCGAATGATTGAGCGTTTGCGGGCCATTGCCACCTGCTGCTGCTATCGCTGTTGCCACCAAGCAAGATACTTGACAGCTGTCTAGTTACAAATCCTGGTCATTCCACAGGATGCTACAGAGGTGCTGCTTGTTGCTGCTGCTGCTTCTGTTGCTGTTGCTTCAGGCAACTCTTTAGTTGCTGGTGAACATCAGGGGCACAACCAGCAGCAGCCTGTGAAGCAGGACAAGATAAGCAAACAAGTGGTGTATGTCTGACTGGGTGCTATGTGCCACTGCAGATGGCTGTTCGAGCTACAAAGATCAATGTGACTCAGCGGTCAAACATGCATGTTCTGCTATTCACCAGGTTGCACACTCTTCCACCATATATGGTCCTTGCTACAGCAGTGCTATCAAGCATACATGCATCAAGGTTGTGAATGAGCCTTCATGCATCTGCTGCTTTTGTGCATTGCATTCTGCTGTGTAACATTCTGCTGTACAACAAGTGCTTGACTTCACCTGGTTGGTCAAATCAATGTCCTCTGGTTGCTCTGGTGCTAAACCCCTGAATGACAACCTTGTCAATCC
The DNA here is from genome assembly GCA_001630525.1 of Coelastrella sp. M60. Classification (NCBI taxonomy): domain Eukaryota; kingdom Viridiplantae; phylum Chlorophyta; class Chlorophyceae; order Sphaeropleales; family Scenedesmaceae; genus Coelastrella; species Coelastrella sp. M60. The sequence continues at coordinate 15,366 of LWCB01008815.1, forward strand.
AGTCAGCTGTGTCAGGTGCTGCAGCCCTTCATGAGTTACATCGACAACGCAGAAACCAAGGCGTATGAGCTGCTGACACTGGGCAATGCTGGCCACGGCACCATCTGAGAGCTGCAGTCCCCCAATACAAAGTGAGGTCAGGTCTGTCAGGGCTTGAAGAGCGCTGATACCCTGCAAGCATTGTGACATTGCCAATGTCAGAGTTTAACATGTTCAAACATATTATGTAGCCTCTTGGTATCACAAGCACGTGACTGTCTGTCAACACCAAGTTGCAGATGGACAAAGCATGGACTCACACTAGTTTCACATTACTGTTGCCACTGTTCAACTATAGAGTCATTCCTTGAGTGTAATGTATCAGGGAGCATGGATGCATGCTGACACATCAAAGGCGAATCATGCACAACAGTTGATCTGCCTCTGCATGTACCACCCTGTTTGCCAATGAAAGAATCAATCGTATCTGCAACAGCATGGTGCCACATGTTGCTCAACACTGGAAATAAGATATACATGCATCAACAGCAAAGAGGGCTCCTGCTGTGCTACATGCACGTACAACAGGCATCACTCACTTGCAGATCTGTCGAGCCAATACCATCCCACGGGAAGTATATGTCCAGGTACCGCAATGCTGGACAGCAGGCTACAAGCAACTGGTAACTCCCCAAATAGTCAAACAATAGGACGTAAATTTTGCCTTCATCAAGCCCCTGCATGGCTGCGCTGCTGCAAAGATGTTTTGAACTGCAGCACCATCTATGCAGCAGTTGATGAGGTCCAGAGATGTCAGATGGCTGCTGGCTGTGATTACTACGTAATGCTCAGGGTCGTACAGCTTGAACGGTAGTGTCTCACTGAGGCCAAGGTGCTGCAACTGCCGGAAACTTGGGAGTACTGCTAGCAGGTCGATCAGAGCCTCCTCCTCAGTTTCATCAGGGTCTCCGCTATCCACTTTGAAGTGAGTTAAGTCAAGGCCTGTCAGCTGAGTGCAGCTGAGCAAAAAGTCTGGGTCCTCAACTCGCATACTGTCCAGGTGGAGATGCTGCAGATTGCTGAGCTGCCGCAGATGTGGTGCTGCTTCAGCAGGTAGAGCTGCATTGATACCAAGCCCAAAGCCGGATATCTTCAGTTTGCGTAAGCTCATTGGCAATTCCGCAAAACAGTGTGCTGGCATGTCGACGCATGAGCCAACCTCTAGCACCTGCAGCTGCTGTAAACTGCATAGGGCTCTGAAGACCATGTCAAAGCGCATTGCGTTCTGTCTGCAGTTGTTCACTGAAAGAGATGTCAGCTTCTGCAGCTGTATCAAGGCAAGTGCCAATGATGTCTCCAATGATGGTAAAGCTCTCACGTCCACAGCTGCGCCACTGCTTCTGCAATCATTGGTCGGTAGTGCTGGGCTAAGGTGAAGATGCTGCAGGTTGGTGCATGTGCCAAGATCATTGGCGTCAATCACGCAATTATCGAGCTTCAATGTCCTCAGTGCCGTTAAAGCTGCCAGGGAAGCTGGACGTGTTGCCGTGGCTGCAGTGTTGCTTGCTGCTGCTGCTGCAGTTATTGACTGCAAATGGCAGTGTTCTAGACCCAGTGTCTGTAGCTGCTGAAGCTCGCAAACTGGCAGCTGCAGTGTAGGCAGCTTGGTCATGGATGCAGCATGGTGTAGCTTGCTGTAGACCTCAATGCTGGTGATGTTGCTGCTGTTGCTGCGCAACCAACTTGAGAGATCCTGGTACTGTTCAGTTGCACCCAGTCTGCACGTGATTTCGCTGATCGTAAGCTTTGCTGCTGTGTTCCAGTTGCGGCCTACCAAGGCGCAGGACTGCACGCGCTGTTTCTGGTCTAACAGCAGCAGCACCTTTTCTACCACGTCAACTGGTAGTACAGGTGCCCCACTGGTGCACGTCCAGGTCATTGTCTGCAGTAAGAAACAAAAACTCTCCAAGCAGCTCATGTGTGAGTTGTGTTGGCAATGTCAACGGCCAGAGACAGCGATCACATGTGAAAGCCCTCAAGCATCCATTGACAGCGCTGGGCGAAGCAAGCCTAGTACTCTGAAGCTCATTGCATGCGCACTGCCATGAAACCACCTTGGCGTGCAGGTTCAATACTCACTGGAGGAGTACGATAGCCTTATGCAATCTGCAACCAGCTCCAGCTGCGTACGAGCCAGGGCGGGCAAATTGAATTGAGGTGTTTGGATAGGTAATCACGCCAACAACGCAACGGTTTGAAGGATTATACTGTATACTTCCACGATCGTGCGTCCTGTGGGCTAGGGAGTTGACGAGGGGATCTAAAGATTGTCATTGCGAAAGCCAGCAGTCAGTCACTTGTGCTGAACTGTTTCACGAGCATATGAAACACTAGTACTGGTCCAGACCAGGGGTAGTAAGACTAGCGTAGTGTAGGGGAGATAGACTGCACAGAGCTGGCTACAACTCCTGGTCCAGACAACCACATCATACAGCTTTCACTTTAAAGCAAATTTGCTGCATGAGCCAAAGTTCTTTCACAGCAGGTTCTGTCCGACAGCAGGCCCTGCGTGTGTCCAACAGCAGGTCCACAGTGTGTTCTGCAGGGTACTAGCGCAGGCAGAAACCTAGGTGACCTAGGTGCTCTGCACCGTAATCCAAGCCAGGACTGAGAGACTCTCATCGGATGACAACTGCATCAGTGCAAGCTTATGGCAGCGCTAGCCTAGTGTTACTCACACTTGAAAGAATGTTTGCCTACTGAATCCAGTAACCTTCGTTCGTTCCGGAACTTTTGAGCTGCGCTCAGTGGCTCAGGCTGAAAGCACTGTCAATCATAGTTTAATGCGTCACCAGCCTCGGGGGTTCCAATTGCAGCAGCAACCGACAGCAGGAACTGACAAACTTGACCTGATCATGCATAAGCTTTGTATCATTGAGCAACTGCTGCAGCGGCTGAAGGCCATTGCCACCTGCTATTGTCGTCGCTTTTTACACCCAACATGCCAACAACCGTCTAGACACCAATCCTGATCATCCTGAGGATGCTTTGAGAGGTGCTGCCTGTCGTTGCTGCTGCTGCTCCTGTTGCCAACAGCAGTGCTCCAGGTGACTCTTTAGTTGCTGGTGAACATATGGGGGACAACCAGCAGCAGCCTGTGCAGCAGTACATGAGCAGATATGCAGTAATGAAGGGTGATTGGTTTCAATATGCCCGTGCAATGACTTTCAGTAATACAAACAATAGTGTGACACTGGAATTGATCCCAATCTACCAAACACACATGGACTGCAATCTTGTGGGTCGCTTCGGAGGTACAAGCGTACTGCCAGCCAAGTGGCAGGAGCTCATCGGTCAGCTGCCCTGCAACAATCCAGTTGCAGACTCTCTCACCGTACACGACTCTTTCTACAGCAGTGCCATAGAATACGAGATGATATATTGAATATCTTAATACCTTAAATTTCAGCATACATGCATCAAGCCAGATAATCTGGTGTTACGTGCTGCTTTGGCGCATCGTATCCTGTAGTATAAAAACGATGAGTGATTGCATTCACCTGGTGGGTCAGATATATGTCCTCTGGTTCCTCTGAAACCAATGCCCTGAATGACAACCTTGTCAATCCAGTCAGCCGTGTCAGGTGCTGAAGCCCTTCAAGGGATACATCATCGACCACAAAGCCAAGGTCCTTGAGCTGTTGACACTGAGCAATGCTGGCCAGAGTATCATCTGAGAGCTGCAATCCTCCAAACCAAAGTGTGGTTAAGTCTGTCAGGGTGTGAAGAGCACTGATACCCTGCAAGCAATGTCAAGGTCTGATATGTTCAAAGAGATGTAGCCTCTTGATATCACAAACAGGTGATGATCTGTCAACACCAAGTTGCAGATGGACAGATGAGCTCACATGGGCTCACACTAACTTCATACCAACGCCGCTGTTCAACTATAGAGTCATTGCTTGAGTGTAATGAACCAGGGAGCATGGATGCATGCTGACACATCAAAGGCGGCTCATGGACAACAGTTGATCTGCCTCTGCATGTATCAACCTGTTTGACGGCAAACAATGGAACGGCATCCGCAACAGCATTGTCCATAATGTTGCTCAACACTGAGATACAAGACATGTACGCATCCGTAGCAAAAAGTGACTCTTGCAGTGTTACAAGCATGTACAATAGACATCACTTACTTGCAGATCTGTCTGGCCAACAGCCCCGGGATAGTATATGTGCAGATATTTCAGTGCTGGACAGTAGTTGACTAGCAACCGATAACTTCCCGGATCCTCAAATAAGCAAGATGTGAGTTTTGCCGTGATCATGCCCCTGCATGGCTGTGCTGCTGCAAAGATGTGGTGCACTGCAGCACTTTCCATGCAGCAGTCATCGAGGTCCAAATATGTAAGGTGGCTGCTGGCTGTGATTGCTGCGTATGGCTCATATGAGGACAGGATGAACTTGAGTGTGTCACCCAGACCAAGGTGGTGCAGCTGCTTACATTGCTGGAGATTCTGCAGTACTGCCAGCAGGTGAATCAGAGCCTCCTCCTCAATTTCATCAGTCCCATCTTGCAATTTCAAACCAGTGAGGTCCAGGCCTGTTAGCTGAGTGCAGCTGAGAAGTATTTGTGGGTTCTCAACTCGCATATATTCCAGGTGCAAATGCTGCAGATTGCTGAGCCTCTGCAGATGTGGTGCTGCTTCAAAAGGTAGAGCTGCAGGAATTTCAAACCTGAAGCTGGATATTTTCAGTTTGCGTAAGTTCATTGGCAATTCCGCAAAACAGTATGCTGGCATGTTGACATATGAGCCAACCTCTAGCACCTGCAGCTGCGGTAGATTGGATAGGGCTTTGACCAACATGCCAAACTGCATTGCACTCGTTGCCTCCTGTCTGGATTTGTTCAATGAAAGGAACGTCAGCTGCTGCAGCTGTTCTAAGGCAACTGCAAATGATACTTCCAGGTCTAGTACAGCTCCTTCATTGACAGTTGGGTCACTGATTTTGCAGTCATTAGTTGGTAGTGCTGGGCTGAGGTGAAGATGCTGCAGACTGGTGCAATTGCCCACACCATCGGCATGTATTACGCAGTTCTCAAGCTTTAATGTCTTGAGTGCAGTTAGTGCTGCTAAGGAAGCTCGTGTTGCTGTGATGACACCAGAACCACCTGGAGCAACTGCTGTTGTTATGGGCTGAAAGTGGCAGAATTCAAGACCCAATGTGTGTAGCTGCTGAAGCTCGCAAACAGGCAGCTGCAGTGTAGGCAGCTTACGTGTGTCTACACAATAGTTGTTTAGGTTGCTGCAGACTTCAATGCTATGAATGTGGCTGCTGTTGCTGCGCAACCAACTTGAGAGAGCCTGGTACTCAGCAGCTTCGCCCAGTTCGCACGTCAGGTTGTTGATTGTGAGCTTTGCTGCTTTGTTCCAAGTGTAATTCACCAGGGCGCAAGATTGCATGCGCTGCTTCTGGTCGATCAGCATCAACACCTGTGCAGCTAGGTCTGCAGGAAGTTCCGCAGCAGCACTACCGCGCGCCCCGATCATGATCTGCAACAAGGACTGAAATATGGACCGATGGACGCAGGTTTGATCTGTATTGGTAGCGCGATCAGCCAGAGATGACAGTCACCTTGAGAACTATCCTTCTACTGCTGTGAGAAAGCAGGCAGCGGTGTCTGAAGCACACTGCATGCGCACCGCTGTGAAAACGTTTGATAGTGCAGTCTTCGATCCAATGAGCGGTGTACAAGAGTTTGATGTGATTCGAAACCAGCCCCTGCTGCACATGTGACGAGGGCGCGCTTATACAAACGAGTTACTCAAGTTGGTGCTCTCTCTACACACCCTTAAATATGTCAACGCAAACAGCCTCGTGCGACTTTTTCATCAGGCCCTGATCATCAGGGGTAAGAGGGACTTCAGGTTGTCATTGCCGACTGGTCGACTTGGCAACGCAAGTGTGAAAGAAAGTTTGGCTCATGCAGCAAAGTGAATGCAATGCTGGCTGATAAAACAAGCAACTGCTGCTCCTAACTGCGACTGTATCTGCTGTACTGTGCAATACAAGTGGGGATGGGATTGGACACATTTGCATGAACCCTTACAGTCAAGAGAGCATATCATATCGATAGAAGGCGTCGCTAGGACATGGTCCAGCCAAGAACATCCAAAGCAGCTTGTGCCACCTGCAATACAATCGCCTGGTGCAGCAGTGCAAGTGCTGTCACAGCACTTGGGTAGCAGAGTCTGCTACCTAGGTGTCCTGCACCGTACTGCCGCCGCCCCACTCACACTGGTGTGCTTGCTGCCATCTGCGTTCCTTTCAGGTAAACTCACAGTCGGCATTGAACGGGACTCGGGTTCAGAAGCACAACTCTACTTCTTGATGACACAGCTCTGGGTGGCGGCCCCAGCGCATGACTTTCAGCAGTGTTGAGCATCTTCTATGTTGCATGGCTAAGTTTTTCGTACTATATAGCAGTGCTAAGAGATGAGAATTGCATCAGTATCAGCAAACTGCAGCCTAGTGGAATCTTCAAGCTGTATTGTTGTACAGCACGATCACAGCTTACTGCGCCACATCCCTTGTACTTTGCAGCAGCAGCAACACACAGCAGTGAATCACAGAGTATATTATGCGTAAGCTCTGATTTCACTGTACAGCTGAAAGTCATGGCCACCTGCTGCGTTGCCGCTGTCGACACCCCAATATACCTCAAACCTGTCTAGTTATATCTACTCTGATCATCCCAAGGATGCCACCAGAGGTGCTGCTTACTGCTGCTGCTTCTGTTGCTGTTGCTCCAGGTGTCTCTTCAGTTGCTGGTGAACATCTGGGGGGCAACCAGCAGCAGCCTATGAAGCAGTACATGAGCAGAGATGAAGTGTTTATCAACAGGTGTGAATTGGTTTCTATATGCCAATGCCAATGGCTGTCAGTGATACGACAATCGTATGAAACTGCAACCAAACATGCACGTACTGCTACCAACCGAGGCTGCTCATATCTCCACTCGATGTGGCCCTTTCTACACTACAACAGTGCAACAACAACATCAAGCTAGATCATGGGACTACATGCATCTGCTGCTTTTGCATACTGTGCACATAACATCGGACAATACAGCCATGTGAGTGAACGCACTGGGTTTGACAGATCTATGTCTTCTGGTTGCCCTGAGCCCAGCCCCCTGAATGACAACCTTGTCAATCCAGTCAGCCGTATCAGGTGCTGAAGCCCTTCAAGAGATACATCACTGACAAGGAGAGTCAAATCCTTGAGCTGCTGACACTGAGCAATGCTGGCCAGAGTATCATCTGTGAATTGCACTCCATCAATTGATAGCGTGGTCAAGGCTGTGAGGGTTTGCAGAGCACTGATACCCTGCAAGCATTGTCAGAGTTTGATATGTTCAAACATATGTAGCCTCTTGGTATCACAAACAGGTGACTGTCTGTCAACACCAAGTTGCAGATGGACAAAGGATGCACTCATACTAGTTTCATACATCAATGTCACCACTGTACAAACATAGAGATCTTCCCTGAATGTTGAGTAGTAGGGATGCATGCTGACCCATCAAACCCTGCTCATGGACAACGATCAGTCTGCCTGAGCATGTGCCACCCTGTTTGATAGCAAACACATTGATTGATCTGCAACAGTATTGTTGCTCAACACTGAGATATGAGACATGTATGCATCTGTAGCAAAAATTGACTCTTGCTGCGCTGCATGCACGTACCACAGGCATCACTTACCTGCAGATCTGTGTTTCCAACATGATCCCCTGGAAAGTATATGTCCAGATACTGCAGTGCTGGACAGCAGTTGACCAGCAACCGATAACTTCCTGGATACTCAAATAAGCAAGAGGTAAGTTTTGCCGTTATCAAGCCCCTGCATGGCTGCACGGCTGCAAATATGTTTTGAACTGCAGCACCATCTATGCAGCAGTAGTTGAGGTCCAAATATGTCAGATGGCTGCTGGCTGTTAGTGCTGCATATGGCTCATAACTGTACAGCCCAAACTGCAGCGTTCCTCGCAGGTCAAGGTGCCGCAGCTGCTGAAGATTCCGTAGGGCTGCCAGCAGCCGGATTACCGTGTCCTCATCATAATCACCTTCATCATCTCCCCCTTCTACTTTCACACCAGTAAGGTTCAGGCTTGTCAGGTGAGTGCAGCTCAGCAAGAAGTATGGATTCTCAACTTGCATAAATTCCAGGTGCAGATGCTGCAGATTGCTGAGCCTCTGCAGGTGTGGTGCTGCTTCAATAGGTACAGCTGCATCGCTTTCAAACCTGTTGCTGGATATTGTGAGTTTGCGTAAGCTCAATGGCAAATACGCAAACCAGTATGCTGGCATGTTGATGTATGAGCCAACCTCTAGCACCTGCAGCTGCGGTAAAGTGGATAGGGTTTTGAAGATTACACCAAATCGCATGAAAGTCATGCCCTGCTGTATGGATTTGTTCAGTGAAAGGGAGGTCAGCTGCTGCAGCTGTTTTACGGAAACTGCCAATGATATTTCCAGGTCTGTTAAAACTTGTTCATCCACAGCTGTGTTACTGCACCTGCAATCATTGGTTGGTAGGGCTGGGCTGAGGTGAAGATGCTGCAGACTGGTGCAATTGCCCAGATCATCGGCGTTGATTACACAATTTTCAAGCTTCAGTTTTCTCAGTGCAGTCAGTGCTGCTAAGGAAGCCCGAGGTGCTGCTGTGGCTGCCGAATTGCTGGGTGCTACTGCTGTGGTTATCGGCTGCAAGTGGCAGTATTCTAGACCCAGCGTCTGTAGCTGCTGAAGCTCGCAAATCGGTAGCTGCAGCTTAGGCAGCTTGGTCATGGATGCAGCACGGTGTAGCTTGCTGCAGACCTCAATGCTGGTGATCTGGCTGCTGTTGCTGCACAACCAACTGCAGAGAGCCTGGTGTTGAGCAGCTGCGCCGAGTCTGCA
>LWCB01008825.1:0-10136 GCA_001630525.1 Coelastrella sp. M60
GTAGTTTATATATCATGTGGTGGCTGCACCTGACTGCTGTGTACAGAGCAAGTAGAGGACCCTGCACCTTGCAGAATGCCATTCTATAGCTAGCAAGCTGTCATGATCATCTATCACGAATAGACTATTAGCAAACGGCAGGTTTGTTTGCAGCTTTAGAGCCATTGCTGTCAAGCTTTTCAAGGCACATTTGACATTCTCGTCACTGACGGACTCGGCGAGTTTCATAAGTGACAACTGATCATCAAGCATACATCCATAATTGCTGCTGAGCCCCATGCATGACGCCTCAGTTGAGGCCCCTGACTGTCGCATTACTGCATGCTAGCATGTACACAAACAAACCAGCAAACCTGCTCCGGCCATACGGCCCTTGGTCAGGCATTTGACTCCCTGGAGGATATGCAATGGAATGCCAACAGGCTCTCTCAGAGAATACACATACTATGCCATACATGCTTGGCAAGCTGAAACCGCCCCCTGCTGCACAACAGGATACTGCTGCAGGTCGATCACCTTCTGCTGGGAGCGCAGCTGCTTTGCATGTATCTTCTGTAGCAGCTGTATGAGTTGCAACAGCTCCTCAAAGGTCTCAGTGCCCTGCTGCTGTTCCTGGCTATCTGCAGCTGCGTATGATACAACGGCATTTGTGACTTCTGACAGCAGTCCAGCTGGCAACCACCTCTGGAATGTCCTCACTGATGTGCGCTTTGTGATAGCAAGGGGTACTATATAGTACTATACTAGTACTATACTACATAGTACCCCAAGGTGATAGGGCTCACAAACTGTGGGTGGAACACAGAACACACAGGGCAGCATACTAGCTCGTCATCAGCCATGCCAAGCCTGTGAACCCCGAAGTAATAAAACCGCTAATAGCATGACAAAGAACCAGTTTACAGCTTCTAAGCAAGATTACAGCCGAAAAACGAAGAAGACAAACGAGCACAGTACGCTGCTGCAACTGGCACAAGAGCCTTGCAATGTGTACAGTCATCACAATCTCATGGACATATCGGTGATAATCCCTACTTACTGAGTCAGTAATTCTAACAAGGGGTACTATAGTACCCCTTGGTTCTAAGTAGACTGGGCAGGCTTTCCAGTTCAGTTGTAACGGGTTACATAATGTCTGGCGCGCCTACATTGTGTTGCGCAGAGCATACAGACTGCTGGGAATATAGTATGGTGCTTGCTACGTTACCCATAACAATTGTAGAACGAAGTTACATGAGCGCCTGTATGCAAACACTTGTGTGAACGCGGTCCAAGCACCGCTGAGCTGTACGTCGTTTCCTTCTTAGAGCGCAAGTATGCTTCCTCTTGGGTGGAACGTACCTCTACTGCATATACCTACAGTCCTAGGCAGAGATCTGCTCTCAAGGACTACATATGGTATGGCAGTTTCGTTGTGCAAGCCTTACAAGGGCAGGTAAGCAAAATTCGGACTTGCTTCATGGTATTCACGTACAATGAGCGTCCGCTGCAAGGGCAATCCTCGGTTGCTTGTCGTTGTCCAACGTGCCAATGCGATAGCCCTAAAGCTAAGGGCCAAATGCAACGTTTCGGGATCTACCACGTGTAAATGCATCTGACATTCGCTGTATTTGTGCCTCTGGATGACAGCAAGCGCTACAAGCAGATGGTGAGCATGGTGCAACAGTATTATAGGAGGGTAGAGCCTGGCAGCTGTGATGTTCTGTAGAGTTCATCAATTTGGTGCACAAGGGCTTGAGACAGTGATAATTCATTGATGACAAACACTTTGCAGATGCATGTTGTTGCATCTGCACGTCCAAGCATTGTTACTCAGCTCTCCGGTTGCATCTGCACTGCACATGCAACAGGTGCAATACTACCATTGGAAACTGGAGCAGCGTTACCAGCGCAACATGGCATACCGAGTGAGTGCTCTCAACCACCACTAAGTGAACAAAGAATGGCATGCTATTCTTCCAAAGTCCACGGACCAGTACAGCTGCAACCTGATGGCAACGCTATCACAGCGCACCAAAGTCTGAGCACGTCTCTCACAGCGGCATAAATGATAAACCATCATTTCCTACTGCTGTCATTAGCAATGTTTGCTGTACAGCATCTCACCCACCACAACCAGGTCGTTTGCTGTTGCATGCAACTTGCAGAGCTGGGCATTTTGCCATGATGCAGTGGTGTGGTGGACCATCCTGTATCAGATGGTCAGATTGCTACAGCTAGCAGAGGTCATTTTCTCAAGCAGCACCAGCAGCAGATGAGCAGTGCTACTGTGGCACTTCAGATCTGCTTGTCAGGGCACATAGTGCCACACACGCTGCTGCGGGACTGCTGGCCAGCTCTTGATGCGACCACTATGCGATTGCAAGCAACAGGCAGCCCCTGTCCAAGCCACACCAACACTGGACTGTGTGAAGGCCAGTTATCCTTATAGGATGCTCTGTTAAGCCAATAGTGCTATTGCTCTCTAGGCTGGAACACACAGTGTCAGCATACTAGCTTGCTGTTCCTTCTATAAAGCTGTGCTTTGTATACTATATCCCAGGTGTGGCATAACCAGCCATGTTTTCCAGCCATGGGTTCAAGGTAAAGGCCCACAAAGGAGCTGGAGAGACACTGTGAGAGTTGCTTAGGGCAGTTATGACTCTATTGGCAGCATAAGCACATGCATGGCATATTGGGCCCTGTTTTGACAACCTGGGCCTTGAACATGGGGTTGTTGACTGTATACTAGAGTATCGAGTTCAGCGCAAGGTCATAATGCACTTTGCACGAGAACTATGCATCATATGCCGAGCTGCTGTGTATTTTTTCAAGTATTGAGAGGGCATGTGTTCACTACACCAGGTCATTGGTGACACTCGGTCGACATGGCTTCTGTGCTGTCTGTATAATCTGTAATATCTTGTACAACATATCTGCTATATCTATGAATGCATGCTTGGATGGCAACATACGTGGGTTGCTTCAGCTGCTAGCAGTGTATTTACATGTGTTGTACCAAAGCATCTCCCTGTATATTGTTGGAGAGTGAGGAAAGCCATATACTGTGAAGCAGATAGGGCGTTTGAAAAATCATTTATCGTGCTGCAAAAGGTCCATCAGTGGTGGACAGTGCTGACAGTGGACTTTAGATGTTGTGGACAGGCACAATGTGCTATCGGTAGTCAAAATCACAGGTACCATACAGCATTGCTGTCACCCTGAGTTGTGCTGGTTGCCACACTGCTTGGTACGCCTTTGCATTGTGGGCTATGACTCTGGAGTGTACTAGCCTAGTCACAGTGTGGCGGTGCAAAGTTTGAGGCATGTATCAGCTGATGTTACTCAGTACAGTGCCGCTTTGTGAGCCACAGCTTTGGCTAAGCGCGTTGCTTATAGCTTGTTTTCATTCGAATGGTTATCTGAGCTTTCAAGAAAGCACAATGTGTTGCCACATGCCCCAGCGATCATGCTGGTACTGGTGCGGATAATATGGTTGCAATTGCGAATGTGTTGTAATGCCATCGCAATGATTTGCCAAGGGCCTCGTGGCCGGAATGGGTGTGTTTACTGCCAAACAGTGTCGAGTACTGGCAGCCAGCCAGCGCTGTTGCAAGCCTTGCATGGGCCTTGGATCAATACAAGCTGCTATTGCTGTCAGCTTGCCAGAGCTCTCAGAGCCTCGACGCTTTTGCAGCAGTGCCCTCTACATTTAGTGAGTGAACAGTTAGGGCTGACTACTGCTTATCATCATCAACTGCTTCCCAGCAAGGAATGAACCCAGCTGCAACACTCATGTCACATGCAGCAACTACAAACATCATGTGCTATGCCATAGTACCACGGGTAAACTGGTTGGGATCAGTCGCAGAAGGTTCGGGGCCTGCTACATGTCCCAGCTGCTTCTTCGAGTGGCGGCCCCTTGGGAGCAGCAGTTGCTTGTTTCATCAGCCAGCATTGCATTCACGAGCCAAACTTCCTTCACATCAGCAGCAGTAGCAGCAGCTACATATCACCCAAGCCAGCACCTTGAGAACTCAGAACCTATACGATATGCGTTGCAGTAGGCATATGATCCAGCTTTCACACGGATGGAAGAGACGATGTGCCGCTCCCAAGCAACAAGCTCCTCAATATCATTAAAGCTGCTACAAGCATCACACACAACAGACACTACGGCCTGCACTTTATCAAGAGACCACTCATGCAGGCTCAAGAGATCAGTGGGTTGGTATTGGAGACCCGTTCAATGCACATGGATCATACAAAGGGTTCCAGTGCAGCTGACCCCCAGCACTCTGCTCAGCTGACACTGCAGATGCAGCCTGGCTGACTGCCCCAGCACTGCACTCCTTGGATAATGGCGTCACATGCACCGGAACTGATGCTGCATCAACTCCAAGGTGGTTGTCTACACTGCCTCTAGACCTACACACTGCTGTCAGCAGTCCAGAGTTCCTTGCTATTAAAAGTTCATCATCACCCAACCCCCAACCTTTATCAGCTGACAGACCCTGGGGCATCAACCCAGGTACCATGCCTGCATCAATGAGCGCCACTTCAACTGCTGCGTCCAGCCCCTCCAACATCAACAACGGATTGTGGTAGCTAGTGACAAGCTCAGCACAGCCGGTGACGGTGTAGTCACCCTCACAAATGCTTGATGTTGCTGCTGTCCCTGCAGTTGGTGCTGAACACAGTGTGCCAGTTTTTGAGCTCCTTTTGCTGCTGATCTTGTTGCTGCTGGCATTGCTGCGCTTGTGACACGATCGTCGCAAGCTGATCTGCTCCTGCTGGCAGGCTTGTACCTGCTCCTCCTGCTGCTGTGATTGCAGCAACCTCCTACTGCTCCTTGCATGGCATCTGCTGTCCTCTTGCTGCTCATATTGACCACTATTCCTCTCCATGCTGCCAGCAGCGCCAGTAATACCCAGATTCATTGCTTGTGCGCTGCCAGCTGCTGTGTTGCTATCCTGCTGTTGCTGCCAGCGCCGTCGTATCCGATGTCCCCCCTTGCCGCTGGCCGGCGTTGGCCCACACCCTGTTGGACAAGTTACAGTCGTCCCATAATCTTGCTGTCCTGGAGACCGACAGGTCTCAACACCTTGTAAAGCTTGCTGCTCATGCTGCTGATGCTGCTCTGTCAGTCTGGCTGCATCTGCTGGAACCTGCGCTGTTATAGCGGCTTCCACATGCACAGCAGGGTCCCCACTGTGTGCTCTGTCGCTGCTGCTGACACGGTGGTGTGATTCTCTGCTGCGCCTGGGTGGGTGCGCAGGTCCTGGTGTAGCGCCTGAGCTACCCAAAGCAGCGCTGCTTCGTTTTCTAGAGGGCGACGATGCAGTCAGAGGACCAATGGCTGCAGTGTGCAGCCCATCAACCTTTATAGGGGGAGGTACTGGTGCTGCTGTTGTCCGTGTTGATCGGCGCAAGGACAGCCTCTGATAACTGCTGCTGCTGCGGCTGTCATGAGGCCTGCTGTTGCTGCATCTGACACCGGCCTCAGGTGAAGAGCTTCCAGGTTTAAGTAAGGGCCCTCTGTCTACTACATCGGCGGAAACTGTTGCCTGCCGCCGCCGCTGCCGCTGATGCTGCTGCCTTTGTTCCAACTCTCTCTGCTGCTGCTCTTGCTGCACCATTCTCTGAAAGTCCTCCAATGTTGGCATTGAAGTTGCGTACACAAGCTCGGGGCTTGGGGACGCTGCATAGCTGCTGGTTGATGCCGACCTGCTTGATTGCATCCTGTCATCTCCAGATCCCACCCCTGCCGTTGCTGCTGGGACCGGATTCTCACCAGCAGCAGGATCAGCAACTAGGCTATCCGTGCATAACCCCTCCTCTTCAGGGACAGTCTTCAGCAAAGCATGCCATTGGTGCTCTGAACCATTCCCACTCACATCTTTACCCAAAGTGTACTCACCAACAGCTGCTGTGGCACCCAAAGCTCCAATGCCTATAGACGGCCCTGGTAATACACCACTCAACCCTGTTGACTCACTGCCCTCAGCATAATCACCAGGTGGTGGGCTACCTCCAGGCTTGTTTTGACCCAAGGCATGCAGGTTGCCCCGCAGAGGGCTATACATGGCGAACTGTGTGCTAACGCTCTTGTATAAGTGAACAGGTCGCATGGTCATGAAGGTACAAGTGTGATTTCTGGGGGTGCTGCCAGGACCAGCTTGCAGGGTGCCCGTCGCTGCTGCTGCTGCTATCTGATGCTGCTGTTGTGCTGTGAGTCCTGATCTAGATGCACATCCACTCTCTGGTGCAGCTGCTGTGACAGCAGCATCAGATGCAGATGCACCAAGCTCAGGCACAGCTGCAACAGCAGGTGCATGGGCAGGCTCTTCAGCAACTTCTGTGTTTGGGGTGGGCAGCCGGCTAGGCTCCTCGCTAACTGGATATGAGCCAGCAGAGGAACCCCAGTACTGACCCCCACTGCCGCCACCACCACTGCCGCTGCTTACCCTTGGTAAGGCCCCTCCTACTGTTGCTGCACGCCTGGATTGCATGCTGCCTGCAGGGGATGGAGCACCTGCACCACAGCCTGCCCCTGCTGCTGACTGTTTGTTGCCCTGACCTGCTGTGAAGCTATGTGCTCGAGGGATCATGGCAGTGGATGGCACTGCCTTGGCACCAGCTGACCCTGCGGTTGAAGACAAGCTGCCACCTGAAAGCTGCACACCTGCTTTACTGGCGGCTGCAACTGCTGCACCTCGGGGTGTGCCCTTCTGAGCTTTCAAAGGTGCTATGTCATCAAGCTGATGGTTGTGTTGTACTTTGTTGCTAGGTGACTGTGCTATGTGCCTAGTGCAGGCTGATTGGGGACAAGGAGTAGCACTAGTAGCACTAGTCAGTGTTAACTTGGGCACACCAGGCGGTCTCACTTTGATATGAGACCTAGGAACGAAATCAATCCCTGCCATGTTGCTGAGCGTGGAGCAACCTGTTGCAACAGAGGCGACGCTGACACATGCAAACTCTGAACTAGTAGACATCTCTGCATCACTGTCTATTGCTGTCTCAGCTGCCTTTGAAAAAGGGCAGGCAGCAGCTAATGCTCCACAGTGCTGAAGCTCAGAAGCATTCCTCTGCTTGTGTTGTGGCGGCTGGCCCTGGTTAGTATGCTGTGCTGCTGTGTAGATTTCTTGTCCTGCAACAGGTGGGATCCCCAGTTTGCGTCTGCCAATTGCTGACCCAATGTTTTCCACTGATGCCTGTTGCACAAGTTCACAGCTCATGTCCACTGCAGCTGGCTGCTGCTGCTGTGTCCAGTTTGATCTGCTGCTGCGCTGCTGACCCCTTGCCTCTTCCTCAATGCCAGCAGCTGTGGTTTCTGGGACCAAGGGCTGCCCTGCTGTTGTCATCACTGCTAATGGCAAAGCATTCTGCTGTAGTGCATGGCAGTATTCCATGTCTGCACATGCACCCTTGCAGTCAGGCTCACCTAGCGTACTGCCACCCGCAGTTGTCATGCTGCTGCCCTCACTGCTGTGTGACTGCGGAGCATGCTGCATCACAACTGGCAGAGTTGCCGCTGACTCTAGGGATGTAGACATCTGCACGGGCTGAGCCCTGGGCCTCAATCTTGCTACAGGGCGCTTGTAGGAAGATGGTTTACTTCCAGGCGGTAATGCTGAACCTCCAGCAGCAGCAGCCGTCACTGATGCTTTCATGCGTGGCCAGCTACTGCCATTGCTGCTGCTAATGCCAGCTTGTTGCCCATTTGCTGCTTGCTGCTGTAGTGGCACAGGGTGTTCCCCTGCTGGTGGTTGCTGTATCTCTCCGTCGACCATCGTTGTATCACTGCTGCTGCCACTGTCATCTTCACTTGATTCGCTTTCCAGGTCAGAATCAGCCTGCTCATGTTTACTAGCTACTACAACACTGTGCTGTTGCTCTGTATGTGTACGCTTTGAATGCAACTGCCTGGCCTCAGGCTCCCTAGGAGCAGCACCAGGGTCACGCTGCTGCGATGAGACCTCTTCACCCTGGCTGGGTCTTGACAGCCATGGTTTCTGCAGCATTTGCTTCAGCTGCTGCTTCATAGGGCCAGCAGCAACAGCAGCTGCTGCACTATCGCCAACACCATTGCAGGGCAAAGACAGCGCAGATGTGTCAGACTCAATACTGACTGTCATTACGTGCTGATGTCCAGCAGCGTCGGGGGCGCAAGTATGCTGCTCAAGTCGCTGCAGCAGCAGTCCTTCTAGAACAGATGCATGCGCTTGAGCCAGCCGGCTCGCTGCCAATGGCGCTGCAGCCACGGTAGCAGCATGCTGTGCTGCCGCTGCGGAAAGCATCTCTTGCTGCTGCTTTTGCTGCTGCTGGACCTGCACCTTGACAACTGCTTCAAACTGTGCAGCGTCATGTTGCTGCTGGATATTGCTAGTGCCATGTTGCACCCGGCCTTCTGTTTTGCAAGCAACGGCTGTGTGCTGGCTCGCTGCCTTTGGTATCGACTCTTTGCCACCCTCTGTCAGCAACCTTCTGCGTGAACCGCTGCTGGGCCTATTGCCAGTTGGTGTGTGTGCTTTCCTTTGTGCTGCTTCCTTCGGTCTGCTGCTACCCATCCTCTGGCCAATGCCAAGCCTACTTTCTGCTGATGCTTTGCTGCTGTGTGTGTTTGCCCCCAACCCGCTGGTGCTGCCTACACTGCCGTCTGCCATTGTTGTATCACTCCTGGGCACTGATGTTTGGCTAGTCACCACGCCAGGAGCAATCAGCTGACCCGCACACTCTGAGCACATGGCAGAAATGCAGACGGCAGCAGCAAGAGATATAGTAAGCTGCACATGACCTATAAGGCCCTATGCAAGGCAAACAAAGCCTTGCATGAGATGGGTGTTTGCAATCTTCAAGAGGCACAGACTGGTTGGGCGCAGCCGCCACTACCAAGTTGCTGGTGGCACCTGCTCAAGCAACAACCATTGCATCCTGCTCACCTGAAGTGGCATCCCTTGCTTCAACGCCTTCAACGTCCTCTGGAGCACCGGAGCTTATTGAATGTACACCATCAACTGCAGCGGGAAGTGTAATGCGCTGGGAGCTGATGGCCCTGACCGAGTGCAGCTTGCTGACCTCAGCTGACACAGCAGCCAAATCTGCTTGAACACGGCTGACCTGCTCGGCCCTGTAAGCAAACACAAACACCATATTCTATACCATATTCTAGTTTAGTTGCTCAGCTGCAGGATGCAGGTCCATTGAGGTAGACTTGATGTGTCAATGTTACCAGCAACCTTGAATGCCGCACTGGTGGTGGTGATATCAGGATACCCAATAGATGGCATGCACGAAGGATGTCATGTCAATCGTCAATCAACAAGCCGTTTGCTCAGGGCGTTTCCTTGCAGCATCATACAGCAGGCCCCACCTTACTTCCGCCAGAGCCACGGCCCTCTCTTTGTCAAGCTGAATTTCTTGAAGGGCTCTCTCTGCCAGATTTAGCTGCTGTTGGAGTCGCTGCTGCTCAAGCAGTGACATTCTGTGGTCTGCAATGAGTGTCTGCACGAGATCCAGAAGTTGCATTTGATCTGCAAGTAGGGCTTGAACAGTCCGGTCTTTGTATGACAGCCTTCTGCTTGCAGCTTCGGCCATGCTTGAGCGGCACCCAGCTGCAACAGCGACTGATGAAGGCCCCGACGCCAGTCTTTGTTTGATACTGCTTTCATCGTGTGTTTCGCTGATATGACTGACGAGCAAGCTGCGGATAGTGGCCATATGGGTTGTAGCTGCCAGGACAGAGTCTGTCAAGCTGCAGTCGCTGCCTTCTTGCTCCACGGAGTAGCTATCTATAGCAAGACCGTCAATTCTGCAGACAACAGGGAGTGACGATGTAATACTGCCAGATGCGTTTGAATGCTGTTTGTAAGTCAACGCAACGCAAGCAACCCACCTGGCAACCGCACTGGCCTGATCAGAATACAGCAACTGCTGATTACAATCATCCACAGCAGTTGCTGCTGACGTGTGCTTCGCTTTATGCTTGCTCCGAGAATTGTTGGCATCCATATTCCCAATCAGAGGCGAGCAACCTCCAGGATCTGATAACTCATCCACTGAATTCACATTTGCATTTAGCTTTCTTTTGTTGATGGCCAGCTTGCTAGACAGCCAAGTAGCGAATGTGGATTTCTTCTTGAAGGACAGTATGG
>LWCB01008828.1:0-15600 GCA_001630525.1 Coelastrella sp. M60
CTCTGCTTTGACAGGTTCATCCGGAAAGTGCTTGATGAGGCTGGAGGCCACAATGTGAAGATCATATCTAAGATTGAAAGCTGGCATGGAGTAACAAACTTTGATGATATCCTAGCTGTTACAGGTGATTGATGACCTGCATGGAAAAGATGTTGTGCTCTCAAGGACCCAGCATGATAGAAGCCCTACCTGCATCGCACTTGCATTGCAAGTTGCACAGGCCATTGTGCTGGCAATTGCGATGTTGCATGAGGCATGTTCACCGCTTGCCAACTCGACACTCTCATGGCTGCGAACTACAGATGGCATCATGGTTGCTCGAGGAGATCTTGCTATGGAAGTGCCTTCTGAAAAGGTAGCTCTAGCTCAGAAGATGATGACCACAAAAGCCAACATTGCTGGCAAGTTCGTCATCACAGCAACACAGATGCTTGAAAGCATGACCAGCAACCCCCTGCCAACTCGTGCCGAGATGACAGACGTTGCCAACGCTGTCTTTGATGGGACAGATGCTGTGATGCTCAGTGGAGAGACAGCTAATGGCAGCTGGCCCACCCTGGCAGTGTCAACAATGGCCAGCATTGTAACAAATGCTGAAGTGGGAGTCAACAGCTACCAGGTATGAATTCTGGGTGGCTGCACCCTTGGTGAAGCCCTTATCTTTCTGAATCATCTGGTGCCAGCTTTGTTGTAATCACTGAACATGTCACAACAGGGCATTCAATGAGAGCGCCATGCTGCAAAGACCTGGTCAATGTATTACACAAGCAAGGACAGAGCTCTGACACAGGCGCTCCTCCATCACACCTAGCAAGCCTGTCTGAAGCTGAGCCATTCAAATCAAGTTTCATCGCTTCCTCAAACGCACAATGCTTCTACCCTGCACTACATGTTGTCATGAATTGCAGACTTTCCAGTACATCAGAGAGTTCACTGATCGGCCCATGAACTCACGCCAGGCTGTGCTGGCTAATGTTGCCAAGAATGTGGTGGACACAGATGCTGGTAAGAACAGCATGCAGGGCATTATGTCTGAGACCATGTTTTTGTGCAGTCCACCGAGTAAGCTGCTTGTGTGATATGTTGCTTTACCTGGCACATGATGCTGCCTCTGAGCATCAGAGAGCCACCAGTGCAAGTAGCCCTTTGACAACGATGCACACCTTTATGAGGTCTGGTTACCGGAGAGTACAACAGACTCCTGCATATCTTGCTTGAACCCCCCAGGCCTTGTCTTGTTGATGGCCAGTGGTCGACATGGCATAGAAGGGTCTTTGGAGTATGTTCGCTACATTGTCAAGTACAGACCCAGAGCTCCAGTACTGCTCATAACCCAGGACCCACAGCTGGCAAGGGCATGTGCTCCATGGTGAGCTGGTAGTACATGTGCAGCTTAATCGCATGCAATTGCCCAAATCTGGTGGTATTGTCTGCAAGGGGTGCAGTGACTACTTTATCATGTATCAAACATGGACTAGCAGTGGATGTAAATTGGGCCATCCGCAGTGGATGTAAATGGCCCCT
Organism: Coelastrella sp. M60; assembly: GCA_001630525.1. Classification (NCBI taxonomy): domain Eukaryota; kingdom Viridiplantae; phylum Chlorophyta; class Chlorophyceae; order Sphaeropleales; family Scenedesmaceae; genus Coelastrella; species Coelastrella sp. M60. The sequence continues at coordinate 1,525 of LWCB01008828.1, forward strand.
TCTACATCCACTGCTAGTCTATGTTTGTCACATGATCAAGCACAGGTTGTGCTCGTGCAAGGCGAGTGTAACCCATCTAAGGTGAAGTAGCGCATGCTAACAACGCAATGTGCTTACTTACGAGTCGCTTGAGGGCATGGTGGTCATGAGTGATGTCCATCTTGCAGGTATGGCGTCATCCCCAAGGTGTACAAGGACCTACCCCACACTAATAACTTTATGGAGGTGGAACTATTCCTGGAGGACGTAGTCATTACAGCAGTAAGAGAAGGGCTATGTCCAAAAGGTAATGACTGCAGACTGTCATACCCAGTATCATCACTGACACATATCTGCTCATTGTGCAAAGCCCGGCAGTGCTTAACAAGGATTGCATACAAAGAGTGAAGGCCCATCTTTCACTTTGGATGCATAAGTGTCCGGTTGGCTGCTTGCTTGCCAGTCTTGCCACATGCCAGTATGCCTGCTATTTGTTACTGTAAAACTGAAAGCCCCAGCCTGAGTTGCCTGAGCCAAACACCACTGACAAGCTCACTGTGTCTAATCACACTATTCCGTAGGCAAGCAGGTGGTGTGTGCACTTCAGACACACCAGCCTGCCCTGCAGGGCGTTATAGTGGGAGCGGCTGGCTCTGCAGAAGCAGAAATACCAATGCTCAGGTTCAAGGTAAGCATCTATGCTGTTACCTGGTAGTTGTTCTGTCTTGGGAGTCAAGAATTGCTATGCATGAAGCTCGGAGCCCTGTATCTACTCAGACGATTGGAAGTGAAACAGTGAGGCAAGTCTTGATTGGCTGCCGGATTTTTGTCCTGTTCATATAGGTTGCCCCTGGTGTTGTCAGCAATCCCAAGGTCAACAATAGCCCTGCCAAGTCATCCCATGATGGGAGTGCAGCAAAGCTTGGTGGCAAAGACAGTCCCAAGCATGGCAGCACAGGCAAGTTGGGTAGGAAGATGGGCAGTATGGCTCAGTTGGCTCAGGCGTTCAATGTTGCAGCTGCAGCAGGTGGAGGTGGTGGTGCTGTGAGGGTAAAGGATACAGAGGAATATTGGCAGAAAACGCTCTCGCTGCGTAATACGTCCATCGCCTTGGAGGATATACTGCAGGTGGGTGTCTTTGACACAGGGATGAATCAATTCAACAACATCACTAATCTCCTGGCAGAGTCGTTTGCGGTCAGTAACGTGCATTTCTAGCGTGATCTGGCAAACGGTAAAACATTCAGCTCAAGTTGTTCATACAGCCCCACCCACGATGAGCCTATGAACCACAAAGATGCCTGTGATCCAAAGGTTTACAGGTGTTGCAGACTGGCAGATCTGGGTACTCTCTGGTGTGATGTTGCAGCTTTGCAGTATCTCATGACAGTTTTTTCATACCTGCACTGTCCTCCTGCAGCACCAAGACGCTATGCCTCGCAAGACGAAGATTGTTTGCACTCTTGGTCCAGCCTGCTGGTCTGAGGCTGGACTGTCTGACCTCATAGATGCCGGAATGAACGTGGCCAGGTTTAACTTCAGTCATGGAGACCATGCAGGACATAAGGAGGTGGGTGCTGAAAGGGACAGACAGCATGAGGGTGGAGAGGACATGAAGCAGAGGGCGCCGTTGCATGTGACAACCACGTCCATTGTGTTTGTGCTGTAAAAACTCTCTTGGGCGCGGCAACAGTAGGGATGTTGGGCATCCCTACTGTTGCCGGCACCCAACAGAGTTGGTCCTGCAAGCAGCGTTTCTCTTGTCTGCTGATGCACAGGAATGTCTCCATTGTTGCTATTGTACACAACTACACGGTTGCTGGACTCGCACCAACCTCTGGGGCAATATCTCTAGCATCATAGATGCACTTCTGTTTCAACCTTTGCCATTGCCTGCAGGTCCTAGACCGGCTGCGCACGGTTGCAACTTCTAAAGGTGCCAATGTCTCCTTCTTGTTGGACACCAAGGGACCAGAGATTAGAACAGCAATGCTTCGAGGGGCCCAGAACCTGCAGCTGAACAAGGGGCAAGAAGTTATACTTGTAGCAGTGGGGTCGGAGTATAAGACATGGGAGGGGGGAATGAACCCTGACACAGGTTAGCTTTGTACGCACGTGTCTTCACACCTTTGTGCACAGCAAACAGCTGCATTGATAGCAGAACCACAGAACAGCTAATGCCACGTGCCCATGTGGAATTACAGCCTCATCTCCATGTGCTATGCAGCTTGTCAATGATGGATGTCACTATGCAGCTGCCTGCTGTTTGCTTTGCAATAAGTTGTGGCTCAAGTATACTGGGTCCTTGCTGCTCTGCAGGCATCGCGGAGTTGGGTATCAGCTATGACAAGTTGGCACAGTCAGTGCAGCCGGGCAACATCATCAAGGTTGCTGATGGCGGTTTGTCAGTAGAGGTCACAGAGATACTGGACAGCAAGAGAGTCAAGGGAGTGTGAGTCCATGCGGCTGAGAAATCCAAGCAGCAACCATCTGACAGTGTTTGTTCATCTCCTGCGGATGACGTACCCCAGTATGTGCTGGTGCTTACTGCTTAGTGAATGTCAGCAGCCCAGACTTTGAATGACTGGCCTCATCAACAGACTGTTCAGGCTGCTCAGAACATGTATCAGCACTGATGAAATACTTGCATCAGATTGTTACCGCCAGCTCTCACCAGGACCTTCACTGCCTTGCTTAACAACTGCTTCAGGTGCAAAAACTCCAAGAGCATAGGCCAGAATAAGAATGTGAACCTTCCAGGGGTCCATGTTGACCTGCCAGTGCTGACCAGCAAGGATATCAACGACCTGGTCAACTTTGCTGTGATGTACAAGTTTGACTTTGTGGCAGCATCATTTGTGCAGAGTGGTGATGATGTCAGGTAGGCACGTTGCTGTGTGGGATAACACTGGCAGCTCTGGGTTGTCAGCTGGCTCATGCAGGTTGAGTCTTCAGCAAAAATGAGCACTTGTACTATGGTGTTTTATGTCTCAACGCAGCTGTCAAGTAGCACTTGCTGGCTTGCAAGACAATTGTCTGCATCCTGTCTGCTCTTATGGGTCTTGAATGCAATACACCGTCATCGCTGTTTTGTAGCTTGTTCTGTGGAAGCTCTTAAACGTTGCTAACCCCTGCACGCTTATTGACATACAGATTCATCCGAGAGGTGCTTGTGAGGTCTGGTGGGTCCAACGTGAAGATCATCAGTAAGATAGAGAATGAGGCTGGTCTTGAAAACTATGATGACATCCTCAGTGTGACGGATGGCATCATGGTGGCAAGAGGTGACCTGGCTATGGAGGTGAGCTGCAGCACAGTCGTATCTGCTTTTTTAGCTGTTTGTTCTTGCCAGATAAGGTCAGGCAGCCCAACATGAAAATGATATAGACAAAGGGGGTGTGGCTCCCTGCCATGTGATTATTTGGCTATCTGCACCCCAAATGTAAAGGTTGCATATGCTGCCCCGTTTGGAAAATGATACGCGATGGCAAAAAGCGTTGGTTGCTGTACTGCAGGTCCCATCTGAGAAAGTTGCACTCGCACAGAAGATGATGATCACCAAAGCCAACATTGCTGGCAAGTTTGTTATCACAGCAACACAGATGCTTGAAAGCATGACCAGCAGCCCCCTGCCAACTCGTGCTGAGATGACAGACGTTGCCAATGCTGTCTTTGATGGCACAGATGCTGTGATGCTCAGTGGAGAGACAGCTAACGGCAGCTGGCCCACACTGGCTGTGTCCACAATGGCCAGCATTGTAACCAATGCTGAGATTGCCAACAGCTACTACAGCTCCTGCAACTTTATGATGGTGGGTGTGGCACAGACTCGGCGTAACACTTCTAGCTTGTCAGCAACCACAAGATGCCAGGCAACTGCATGGCATCAGGCATGCTTCTGATGTGCCATACTGCTGGTGTTATGTAGTTGCCACAGTGCATAGCTGCACGCGAATGAAGTGCGGAGAGCTTGCAATTACTGTCTAGCAGTAGCCACTGTGTATGGTCACACCTTGCTGACTGGCTTCTGCATCCTGCAGGATCACACCACCAAGCCATTCAGCCGCATGGAGGCTATGGCATCTGCTGTCTGCAGTGCTATAACTGATGCTGATGCCCAGCTGGTTGTGGTGATGAGCGCTACAGGACAGGCACCACGTTTGATCTCCAAGTACAGGCCGTTTGTGCCGGTTGTGGTGGTAACACACCAGCCAGAAGTAGAGCGGGCAGCAACTATCAGCTTTGGGCAGTATGCCATGCAGGTGCCAGTGCTGGATGATGCTCAGGCTTTGGCACTGACGGCAATGGAGTGGGCTAGTGAGAAGGTGGGACTGTGGCTGATGCTGAGGCAGCCGACCTGCATCATGCTCATTTGGAGGACACAGCCAGTGCATGTCAGTGCTCTTCCGATCTGTCGCAGAGTAGATATCAAGTGTTGGTTTATAGAAGCCGGAAGCCACAGTTAGTTATCCTTGGGCATGCATAATCAATCAGGCCTGCAAACCCTGCTACTTGGATGCTCTGTGATGATCTTGCGATGGGCTCTTGTGTGTGAGCTGCAGGGTTTATGGCTAGGTGTTGGCGCAGTGCTGGTAGTGAGTGGCCATTATGAAGCCAACGCCGACATGATGCCAACCCTCAGAGTCTTCCAAGTGACAGAAGCAGAGGCGCACGCTGCCAAACTGCTCAAGGAAGCAGAGGAGGAATATTCGCAGTTCTTGGTGGAAGGTACTGACAGTGTGGCACCTGAGCTGGTCAGGATGCTGAGTAGCAAGCTGTCAGAAAGAAGGGCCAGTCAAACCTCGCCTGGTGGTGTGCTGACAATCAAGCGTCAGTTCAGCAAGGCAAGCTGATCTCAAATCTAGATTCAAAACAAGGGGAAGTCTCAACGTTGTGCGTCAGCCTGCATATGTGCAGGCCCATGGATTTATATTTGGCGTTTGGCCAACAGAATGTCTTTGATGAATATTCACGTCGCTGCTGTGTGACTTATGTGCTCTCCTTAAACGAGAGTACGGCTTGAACGTTGTCGTAGATCTGTCAGTTCTTTTTTTATAGGTGACGTGCAGGGAGTGCTGTGCAGCTATAGTATGTAGTAGCTACTACATATGTTACTCATGATACTGAACAGCAGCCATGAATGTGTGTCCTCAAGAAAACAATGTGACACTGTGTGTGTGACCAGTCGCAGTCTGCCTTGGGTGAGCAGGGTGTGAGGGTGACCTAGTTGGGCTGGTTTGAGTTTTCTCAACAGTATATACTAGTATGATATCAGCTGTCCTCTGACCTGTGTCCGTAACAACTGTTCAACATGTCTTGTTAAAACGACAACAACAATTTGAATGCTCAGATAATCGATTATATCCTGAGGCCCACACGGTCGTGTACATTGACGGCTTGATGGCCTTGTGCAAGTGTGTGTGCATAATACTGTCACAGTCGGCGACAGTTGGCAACACAACATACCGCTGCATCGATGCATGATGATCTCACTGAGTCACTGGCCGTCCTGACAGATCAGTAGCAGAAGTGGTTTCCTTTGTTTTGCTGTCAAATAGGTCTGGGCTGCAGCATGTGTATATACCGAATATGTTTGTGCCCGACTCTTGACTCTGTGCATACTGGGCAGTCTTAACACTTTCAAAGTTTGAGACCGATTGCCACACAGTCATGGCCTTTGTGATCACCTCGATCTTTGAGCAGTGCCGCCCGTGCACATACTGTATCGGATTCTATCGGAATCGGTTTTCAAGGGTCAAATGCCCAAGGGCCGCATGGCCGGGGCAGGTTTGCTTGTTTGTTTGTTTTGTGATTAGAAACGGTTTTCAGCAAACGTCATCATGTGACTTTTGCTGTCGCAGCAACTTTGTTGATTGACTCATGTAACTTTCAAAGTTCATTGGTTCTCAGAGGGTAGTACAGTACAATATTGTACGGATATTCATTTCAATAGAACAGGATCTTCCATTTGAGCGGCATGCACTGAGTCCAAGCATACTACTCGCGTGCCAATCATCAAAGCTCAATGCAGAGGCTCACAAATAGACAGGCACAGTATCACATTCAGCAGCTGTGCGATACACACGCCAGTGTGGGGGACTCCCTCACAAATCCTCACGACTCCCTCAAGATCACCCAGACAGCTTCCAACAGTACAAAGAAGTGATATCACCTGAAGACTACCTATCATATGCAGGCTTTCATGATGTTGTATCACGTGGGACCAACGGGGGCTCCTGTCTACTGTCTGAACTATTCTCACAACAGTCTGCCCTTTCATGCTGCCAACAGGTCCGCTGAAGCTTGGCAGCGAACTACAATGCAGCCAACTGGTAGCACAAAGTAGGTGCTGTTCTATAGTGAATACTCATCATGCTGACATATATCCCCTTGTCACCTGTGTCATCCGTCACTAACAGCAGTATCCGTCACTAACAGCAGTATCCGTCACTAACAGCAGTATCCGTCACTAACAGCAGTGCTGCTAATCCTGTTATGCCTACTATGAAGACTCAGCTTGGCAACAAAACCATGCTGCTATCAGTAAGAGCCCTGCATAAGGAGTCACAGATCAGCCATTCTCACTGGGGCGGCTTCATGCCCAAGGCTATGCTGCTGCAAGGCCAGGCTGCTGAGGTCATCTGAACCCGTGTCGTCTGAACAATCTAGTAACGTACTGCAGCAACAGCATAACAGCACAGGTTTTGATCAATAACTGGTCAATCATCAGTTGCGCATATGACATACGAAGGAGGAAAAGTGTCACACTAGACAACATGCATGGTGACTGCCGGGATTGCTCGGCTGGACTTAGCAAAGCAGATCCCCAGCAGCTACAACTGCTCTTGTGATGCAAACTGGTTAAGCGCACCCTGCACTACATAGACACTTCCATGGCTATGTTTGAGTCTGCATCCAGGCACACAGGAGCTTGCACTGCAGCTTGACCTGGCACTCAGGGGCAGAAGATAACTTGGTGACTGCTGCTTATGCCTTACTACTACTAAGCTACTGTGCACTCACCTCTAGGCGCTTCCCAAGTTCCTTTCTAGCATTACTGGCCTTGGTCTGGAAACACCAGCAATGGCAGAAGCAGCAGCGACGTCAATAGAAGCAGTAAGGCGTGACTTGTTATGGCGCAATGCATGCATCATCATGTGCCTGGCAACTACAAACATGCAGCAGGTTGGTGAACAAGTATTTACTCGGCGTGAAAGGTCTGAAAAGCTCCCAGATCATTCCCAACTTGCAGGCACCTAGTTGCGCAGGCCACAAGTATGGTAGTATGATTGCACGAGGGGGGCTTTGATAACATACACATGGTCATTACTGGCTGCTGCTGTTGTCGTTGTTGCTGCTGCTTATGCTGCGACATCACAAGCATAGGGTGAGAAGTGTTGTTACATCACTTACCGCAGTCTGTAGACATAGGACGGCTGCTGCTGCTTGCTGCTGGCACGCTGTGTCTGCATCTAGGATTCCTGATCGCTGCAGCAAGCAGACAGAACGAAACAATCAATGCACTCTGCTTGTGGCAGGGGAGCGACACGCTTTGAAGTCTTCTTGATACGATACGTGTCCTACTACTGTGCCCGTGCCAAACTGTGCTAGCTCTATAACATCTGATGTTGGCTGGTGCTGGTTGACAGCCTTGTAGCACGCACCATCATACAGTCCATGAGTATCTTAATCTCGTCAGAGCACTCCAGTCGCTTGCTAGTAAGAGTTTTGGCTAGTTTTGACAGATCTGGCTCTCTCATGGTGCTGCTTTTGCTGTTCAACCCCAAGTGCTATGCCAGCTAGACCCCACCACCGAGCTCAAAACGCATTGTACCCAGAACCAACAGTACGCGATATCAGTTCGCACTGAACGTCGGCGCAGTAGACTAGCCTTGCAACTTACCAAAGCACAGCACACAACTTGACAGAAAGGGTGCTAGGACAATGGTTTGCAACGGCCGACCGTAGATACACTTCATGACAAATCTTAGTTGTTGCAAGCGCAATTGGTCACTTGCTGCACAACTGCTGACTATTGAGTTGCCGGGAACCGCTGTGCAAGCTGCGATACATCTGCCTGCCCTGCAAAGCTGGCAGGTTTAGCAAGCCGTGTAAGTATCGGTACCGTTTCATGTATCGTCGTTGAAATAGCTGGTCTCAAAAAGTTTGACTTCTAGGTGCTGGTAGCAAAGTCCCCTACACAGCAGGTGACCACTTGTTCAGGCGTTTCAAACCAATGGTACGTGCAAGTCTTTTAAATCAGGACATAACACACTTTGCTTCATGTTATATATGTGCATCCAAAGCTCAAGGAACCGTATGCGCTGCGACAGCACCAACAGCTAATGCTGCTGTGGTTTACAGGCTGACAACGATGAATGGGTCGTAGTAGGAGGCAAAGGCAGACCTCGAAGAACTGCAGAACAGCAGGCAAAGCATTTACAGACGCGCGCAGCAGCTGCAGAAGCGCTTGCAGCTGTCAAGCACCCACACAAACATAACATACAGCAGCAGCAGCAGCAGCAGCATTGCCGCCCACTTGATAGCAGTAGCGATGGCGAAGACGAAGATAATCTGCTCACCAACAACCTTCCGTCTGGATGTTCACCAGCACAGTACTCAGCGCAGCAGCAGCTTGCCATTCTTGCAGCAGCAATGGCAAAATCACCACCTGCGCAACAGCAATCACTGCCTGGTTGGGACCCTCCCCCTGAACGAGAGTGGAAGGTGGCTGGCAGCAATAGCAGCAGAAGCAGGAAGAAAAACAGCAAATTCAGCATGCCTAGATCTCCTGAGAAGCAGGTACAGCATTTGAAGCAGCAGGTGCTTGATATCAGCGAGCAGCTGATGCAAACTCCCATGTACGCATCACTCCTTTCAGCCATGAGACAAGCAGAAACCACCACGACAGCAGCATCTGGATATCCTTGCAGCAGCAGCAGCAGCAGCAGCATGCCACCAGGAGATCCTCAGCAGATAGAGAGCAAGCAAAGCAGCAGCAGCAGCAGCAGCAGCTGGTCATGGCAGCATGTCCAGCAGCTGGTAGTATATGGACTTGGGTCACTAGATGACAGCAAGGTATCTCGGTACCAGGTGAGACAGCAGCCGCTTAGCACGTCCTTAGCAGTCATGAGATAAACAGACGCAGCAGTGATTTCTACACTCTGCAAGTGGCATGCATAGCATGACATGCTGATTGGCAGTAGTGATGTCAATCAACACATCAAGATGAGAGCCAGCAGAGGTCATAGAGCTTGACAATGTGCAAATTCTGCACCCATCATGATGAGCTGCAGCTGGACATATTGACTGTCCGCTGCTGTCGCAGTCAGCAGCCGTTGATAGTGTCAGCGCCACCTGACAATATCACGATATCACAGTGCAGCACAGGCTTCAAGCAGCAGTGTGTTTTGCAGTATCGTGCAGACCTGATCAATGTAGTATCATGCACTCCTGATCATTCAGAAAGTCACTGCACACATCCTGTGGTCAGAGCTTAAGCTCACCACATGATGTGGCAACCCACATCTGTCATATCGTTTAGCCGCTCATGTAATGGTGCTCCTGTCTTTCTTGTGTGCTGCTTGCAGTTAGCGCTAGTGCTGCTGTTGCAGCGGCAGCTTCTGGGTTTGCAGTGTCCCCCTCAGCTGTTTGACCCAGCATTTTCAGATGTGGATTGCATGCTGCTGCAGCAGCTGGGACTGGAAGTTATCTTACAGAATGAAGAGTGCCGGCGGATAGTGGATGGGCCCACACTGTTCTACCTTCCTCATTTAGAGGTGGGCAGGGATGCTGTTGGCAAATTTCATGCTGTACTGCTTGCTTGAGCCAAACAGTTTTGCAGGATCTTGGAACTGTAGTGCTTTATTGCGGTCACTTGCTATGCAATCAGACTACATGCAGCTTTGCAGTGAGCTATGCAGCATACTGTGGGTGGCGCACCCTTGAAAGCAGCGACTATGTACTTTTCGTATCGTCATTGCATTCATGTTTCTATTACATTTCGATTTTGCAAGCACGCTGGACCTGGCGATGTGAATTGGGACATGGTTGTTTTGCTGCAGGGCGCTCTATGTGACAATGTGATTGCTGAGAACTGGAGTGCTGCACGTCTACACCAAGTAGCAATCCTTGGTAACAGCTTCACTACGTATGAAGTGAGATGGTCTGCACCAGTGGGCTGCCAGCCCAAGACAAAGAGACCAGACAGACTGCTGCAGCTGCTACATGAGGGTGAGCGCTGCTCTTGTATGTGCGTGGAGTTGTGGCTTTTGCGGGTTGCAAGTAGACATCTGTATAAGTGACGCTTCCCGTGCCACGACATATGGCATATATTCTGCTGTCAGTGGCTCTGCGTTGCCTCAAGGAACGGTTCCTCTTTCACCTCTTTGGCTCTTATTTCGCACTGTTTGTGACGCGATAAGGGTGTACATAGATAGCTTTGATTGTCTATTGCGGCAACCACAGTCATTCTTGGAGATGCTGTCAGCATCTTGTTGCGACACTCAAGGGTACTGGTAGCTGACCTATTGCTTACTTCTGGCTGCAGGCGCTGTTCTGGAGCTACCGGTGCCCGACCACAACTTTCATGTGGCTTCAGCTTTCAACGATACAAGCTTGCATCTGTTTACGGCAAGCAGGGTTCCTGAGACGCCTGCTGGACTTTCAAACGGTACCTGAACGACGTCACCGTACTGTGTAACACAGTCCGTGTCATGGCCAGCTTGTTGAGACACACTACATCGGGTGTTTCGTATTGTTCTTGTTGTAAGCACGGTTTGCCAAACTTTGCGCGACAAGTTACCGGCAAGGCTCGCTGGACGTGAACTTGCGCATTGCTGATACAAGTACTTTTTGACTTTGATTTGAAAAGTACGTTAGTTTTGGTTTCAATAATGGGAGTCCTGGTGAGTCGATGCAATCTTCCGGCATCCAAACTAGCACGCCAGGCTGCCAGTGGGCCAATGCGCTGCACTAGCGCTCTTCTTCTTATGTCGGTAGCTCATTATGTACGTTTAGTTTGAACAACGGCAACACCGGCGCCTCACCCCAAGGCCCTGCAGTCAGCTCAATGGTCCCGCTGGAGTGCTGCTGGTGCTCATTCTGTGTGATATCCGTATCCATTCCACCATCAAGAACACAATCGTTCATCATCTGGCATGTCACCCGTTTCAAGAAATGGCTCAGCAGTTTACACGATAACCCGCGCCAACCATCGTAACCCTGCAAACCGCATGCTGCGCCTTCGTACTGTAACAGAGTTTATTGAGGCAAGAAAAGCTGAAAGTGAGCGAGCAGGAGGATGTGGGCGTGCTGCACCAGCTAGGATACAAGCAGGTGGGTAAGCTGGCAGCTTATGGCAGCATCAGCAGTATCCACATGCAAGCCATACAGCTGCACATACTACTGCTGACAAGCTGTCCATGCATTGACACTCGGCATGATCGATAAAGCCATGCGGCATCACTGTGGTCCTGATGCACCATCAGCGCCTGCCTGTCACAGGAGCTGCTGGTTACTTCATTGTGTTAGCATCCCATGTTGCAAGTGTCACAGTAAGTGTCTCTGCTTACAGCTGTCAACCATACAATACTGTTGCATATGTTTCGGTTTCTGACTGCAGGAACTCTCTAGGCAGCTCAGCTTGTTCCATTGTTTTGCAACAACCTTCAGCTTCCTGAGCCCCATAACAGGTGCGTACCAGCTCACACACCAGCAGCAGCAGCAGCAGCAGTAGTAGCAGCAGCAGCAGCAGCAGCAGCAGCAGCAGGTCAGCGCATTTGAAATCATCAGCTGCAGAACAGCACATGCAGCGCAGACCACAAGGTTATAACCATCAGCAACTGCTGGAGCTTAGGGGCCATGCAGCATCACGCAACAGCTATGCAGCTCCCTTGCCAGTGACCTGCACAGCAGTGTATCAGCTGATCCGTATTGATGGTATCTATGCTGATTAATTGAATGTCAATGTCCTCTAGTACCTGCTAAAGGAACGTTTCGGCTGAATTCATGGCAACTTGAACTAGAGCCCAGGTCTTCGTGCGGGCTGAAGCGATCGTGGTTCCAGTTGGTACACACTGCCAAGCAGTGCTACAACCCTTGATTTTCATCAAGTGTCTCACTTACTCGCAGGTCTTACTGGTACGTATCCATTCTTATATGCATACGGGGGACCAGTGTCAGCCATCTGGGGGTGGATCATAGTATGCAGCTTCAACTTCATGATTGGGCTCATTCTGTCAGAAATCTGTTCAGCATATCCAACAGCGGGAGGTGCCTATTATTGGAGTTATAAACTTGGAGGTAAAGTTACAAAGTAACTACCAGCTTCATCACAAATCAACTACCAGCTTCATCAAGAAGCCCAATGCTTCAGTCAAATGCGTCTGCTCCAGCAGCCTCCTGTGTGTACTGAGTGATTAGGCGAACAGAGAAAGCAGAGGCGGGTCATATCTCAGCACCCACAGCAGTTGGTTTCCGCAGATGCTCTTGTTTTATCCTGCAGTAGCCTACCCTGTGGTGTTTGAATTAAGGTTTGTTAAGCGTCACATGATGTGAGGTTGACTGCTGCTTGCTGTCCATATTCAGGTCCCCGGGCTCGTAATATCGCTGCATGGTTATCTGGCTGGTTCAATCTGCTGGGTAACATTGGTTCAACAGCTGGAGTGGCGTATACAAGCGCAGTGCTCATCAGGGATTATATCAGCCTTGCTACAGGTAATTGCTCTTAGCAGCAGCAGCGGCAGCAGCAGCAGCAGCCCATATGTAGAATCTCACACATCATGTGAGGGCTGAGGTACCTAGCCGCATTTGCTTGCTGATTTACCTGTTGGCTGCACACGTCAGCAGACGGCATCTAATTGCTCAGGTCCAACGGCTCTACAACCTGGGTATACATCTCGCTGTCATTGATCCCACTGGGCTTGATACACAGTGGTTTCATTGAACAGCTTCCTGGCCTTGCCGCATGCAACATTCGTAGCTGCGCCCTGCTGTGTGCTTACTTACAGGTGGAGCAGCTGGTGCTGCTGCTGGCATTGTGTTGAACAGCACGGCTCTGTTGGGGTTGTATGCTGGTGTGCTGCTGCTGCTGGGGCTGGTAAACACCGTCACGGTCAAAGCACTGGGTGTTGTGGGGGAAATATCAAGTGGGTAGCTGAGTCTTGTTGCAACATAGACATGTATTGAACCAGCAGCAGCTGTACGAGCATGTGCCACAGTATTGACAGCTTACTGCATATGACGCAATGTGTTGTTACAGTAGGTCTGCATTGTTTGGGGAAGAATTGTTCTTGTAGACCAGCTGCAGGGTTCCTGCATCATGGTGTTGGCTAGCCGCTGTTTACCTGTCACAAGTGTGATATGTTCCTTGATATCATAGTGCACAAGCGCTTTCATGCTGGGGTGTATTTATGCTATTGTCTCATTGCTGGTGGTCAGGCATAAGGTTGTTGTGAGTTGTGCAGTCAGAAATGTGTCATCTTACTGCTACTGATGATGCTGCAGCTGACCTTTCTCTGCTGGTGCATTGTCCCTTTCTCTGCAGTCTGGTTTCATCTTATTGGCTGCACCGCCTTCATCATTTTGCTGCCAGCCATTGCTCCAACACATCAATCAGCTGAGTGGGTGTTCACAACATTCGCACCAGACACAGCATACACCGGCATCAGCAGCTACCCAATGATGTGAGTTCTCTTTGTCTTTTGTAGCGCCTAGATCATATAACAATCAAGATGTTGCGTTGAGATTCAGTATAGTGTTGTATATGCAGCAGGTGTTGCAACTGGTTGCATGTCCCTGACAGTGTGGCCTGCTCGTGCTAGATGCTACAGTTCACTTTAGTGCTCTGCTACCTCTTATCAACACACCCATCATACTCAGTCTGCTGAATGGCTTTAAATCTGAGTGCATTTGTTTTTGGGCAGTTGAAGTTGGTGAGTCAGACATTATCTGTTTGAAGCGTCTTCTTTCTTGCTGCAAACCTCCTGCAGGTTCATTCTGAGTCTTCTGGGTTGCCAATGGGCCATGGTCGGCTATGATGCTGCCTCACATCTCACAGAAGAAACCCATGCAGCAGCAGTATCAGGGCCAATCTCA
>LWCB01008829.1:0-21675 GCA_001630525.1 Coelastrella sp. M60
CTGCACTCACAAAGATACAAAGTCCAAATCTCCTTGCATGCTCTTGGACTGGGGTAGATTGCATGCGGAACGACGCATCTATGTGTGTGCTGCGATAAGCAGTTGGCGAGAGTATATGGTGCTGCTGTTCAGAGTGCCGAAGCTGTCATGGCATCGTTCGCTGACCTGAACGACAGCAGCGTGGCGATCTATGGTCGTAACGGCTTCACTGTTGGCAGTCGCACGCTGCTGATCTGGCGTTACGCGTTGGGTAGCTTTTGGTCCCACCACTGTGGCTGCTACTGTTTTGGACCGTGTTGTGACTGGATGTACATCTGCCGCTTTCTGGAACGTGAACATGATGCAGTGAATACAGCTATTGAGGCAATCAGCAGGGGACCAGATGGCGTTCTTGCTTGTTGAAGCTGCAGAATGTACGGTACGAAAGGTAGCAATGAGATGACTTGAGCGATTGGGCCATGAACGAGCGATATAAACCTGTGTTACGACGTTGCATCGCAGTGCCAAATGCACATAGTAGAGCCCGTCAGCCAAGGTTGTAGAAGGTACACGCACTCTGAGGTACACTCTGTCAGACAGCGACGGTCACCCTTCCCTTGGAAACCCCTAAACGGTCACAATTCAGTGTCGCACCTGTTTCAAACCCCAAATTTATCTGCGTATGAGATGTTGTAATATGTGCAACGCAGCGTAAGCAGGTATAAGCGCTTTGATCAGAGGAATTTTACAGCACCCTGAAAGATCATAAATCCAAGGATATCATTCACCGCTAATACATGCTGTATCGCGTCAGTAAATGCTACAACATCATCTATCACACGTTGTGAGCTGCCGAGGAAGGCAGCAATACCAGCAATAGCGTCCGTATTGGTATAATGCAGAAGCACCAGTACAAACGCACTAGCAGTGCCAGAGTTTGCTGCCATTCCCTGTTATTCCTTCGATGCTCAGTAAGTGGTACTGATATTCCCAGCTGTTATATCCTCAAAACAACAAACACGTTGCCGTGGTATCATACTGGCACTACTTTGCTTGCCTACTGCTGCCGCTGCTGCTGTTGGAACTGCCGATGCATTGCTACAATCCTGGCAACCAGCTGCTTCTCGATATGCGGCTCACTTGGAGGTCTCAACACCTCAACAACATCCACACTGCTGCTGCTGCTGCTGCCAGGCGCTGCTGCTGCTGCTGGCTCACTGCTGCCACCGCTGTCCAGCTGCTGCTGCTGCTGCTGCTGCTGCTGCTGCTGCTGCTGAACGATCAGCACCCTATCTTTCCTAGTATGCAAGATGTTCGCCACAACTGCATGAACCTGGTATTTTGTAAGTGCACCGGAAGCCTGCATATTTACATGACAGCAGCAGCAGCAGCAGCAGCAGCAGCGATAACATGGGAGTCACTGATGAGCTAACCTTGCGAACATAGCTGGATCCTGGCATGTAGAATATGATTGCCAATGCAGCAGACATCAGTGCACACTATGATAAAAATTACCGATCCATATACTATGCAAGACATCTCTATCAATGATACACCTAAACGCAGTATACTGACGACGTGTTCTAGGCAGTGTGTTACCTTTGTCAGCAGTATAGACTCATCCGTCTCCAACTTGAAGCTTACGATCATTGCTGATGGGGCCCAATCATGACGTAAACTAGATAACATCTTTGGAACCTGAGCAGCAGCGCCAGCAGCAGCAGGAGCAGCAGTTACATGTTGATAGTGGTACAGGTGCCTATTGCTGCCAGAATTTGGACAGGTGCTCGTATTTCTTCTATCTCCAAACGATCAGAAGTGCAGCCAACGCATCTCCAACAGAAGACTCTGCTGCTGCCGCTGCTGCTGCGATGTAACGACCAGGCATAACATGATGATGCCGCACAAGTCTTCCTACCTTATTCAAAGTGAGCTGCAGTGGACCATCAGAGCTTTGAATCTTATGCTCGACCTGGTTGCCACACAGATATACCGGCAGCGCCGCAGCAGGCATCAGACTAAGTGCTTAATACAATATGCAGCACCATCCAAGGCTCGTAACAATCGACTTCCGCATCTTGATCTATTGTATTCTAGTATTGTTCTGGCTGATTGCATGCACGCGTGCTACATCCTTGCTGCTACTACTTTATGTACAGATAGATGACAGAAAGGGGAGATGCTCTTGAGCATTCGTAAAGATACAGAAAAACCCTGAGGTTTGAACATAGATGTTGGCAACAAGCTGTTTGGCATGGAAGCCTGAGGTTGCGCAACTGCTGCCGCTGCTGTAAGTGCTGCTGCTGCTGCTGCTGCTGTGAACGTACCAGTTGCGACCAAGGCAGGTAGAAGTCTGACACTGCTGCTGCCAAGTAGAAGACCACCTGGGGGCCATAAGGCTGAGCTGCTGCTGCTATGGCCTTCAGCGACTGCAGCAGCAGCAGGAGGATACACAAAACAGATGGGCACTTGCTGACATCATATATACTGGATAGCTTGCAAATAGACAACAACAAGCAAGCAAGATTAGACACTCTGCTACACAGCAAAGGCAGTCACAACAGCATTCAGCCTATCAGTTGTTGTCAGCGGCAGCTGCTGATAGCTGCGGGGACTGTGCCATTGCATGCTGCTGCTGCTGCTGCTGCTAGGGTTTAGGGGTAGCAGAATGTCTCACCTGAAGGTATTCGAATATCGTTGTGAAGGGTATGGTGAGCAGCAGATTTGCTTCTTGTATGTCTCTGACCTTGCTGAGTATCCTTGCAACACGGCCTGCTGCTGGTTCCCGGAGCACATACTGCACTGCTGCTGCATCAACATCACTCCTGCTGCTTGCATGTGACTCAGTGAGTGGTTGTTGAGTGCTCGTGTCTGCATCTGAGGTGCTGATACCTTCGATACTACTGCTGCTGGAGTTGAGTGTGAGCATTGATTGCAGTAGCGGAACTGTTTCTGTTAGAGGTAGGTCTTGGGTAAATGGCTGAATGGATCCCGTACGAGTGAGGAAAATCACTGCGTATCCCGCCTGAAATAATTACACATGTACAGACGCATGTTAAACATCGATGAAGTCCCGATAGAGGTGAACTATTGCGTGCCAAACATGTTTGCGCAGGACGAAAAAGTGTCCTGCAGTAGCTGGTGTGTGCTGTGGATTGAAGCCATGCAAGACGCTGATCGCGTGCAGCAGCACAGAATATCAACGTATATCTTATAAATGTCAGCTAGGGGGAGCCTTCACACGCATAGTCGTAGCTATGGCGTCAGTCGCGACTTACCTCCAGAAACTGTTCAGTCGACAATGCACCTCTTGTTCCTGCGCTGAAGTTGTCGATGAAGCGAACGCAGTTACGCTCAAGAGGGACAGTTGTTCCTCCGGATGTCACACATGCGATAGGTCGCGTGAGACGTCCATCAGCTGTGCTGTGGTGCGCGAAGAAGGAACTCAATCTGTCAACCACTGTGGACTTGCCGCATGGACAGTCAGCAAAGAACTCGTCAACAGTAGCCGTCTGCATGATAATATTGCGTACGAGATAGTGAAGCAGAGCTACGTGTCGCTGCACGCGCAAGTACAGTAGTCATATACGAAGCGCGATTGCTGTCGGTGATAGCATGCGTGCAAAGACTGTGATTGCCTTGGGCCGGCAGGACTGGCGACACTGAAAATAGAGACGTGTTTTCATCGTCTGGCACCTTGCTGGACCCTGATGCTGGATCCTGCCGGTAGAACTGCTGGTCGCTGTGCTTTCGGGACCTGTGCTTCTCACGTTCTGTCTGTTCTGTACACTTTGTGCGATATGATGTCTGCAAAGATCCACCTCACAACCTCAACATGGTTGCTGAGTATCCAAGCAACCCTACTCGTCCTCTACCATCAACCTCAGCAAGGCACGGTGCCTATGTCACCAACAACTGCAACTTGCAATGGGGCCAATTTGAGCAGAGAGCTCTAAGGACAATGATGCACGGTGGTTCAAGATATCTACATTGATCGGATTGGGTAGAAAACAAGTACACAGGCACAGTCCCTTTACCTCCAAATGCTGCAAGTGAAAAAGACATTGTCATCAGATGACAAAGATACCACCACAGCCTGCAAGTTTGCAGCATGCATGTTCTGGGATCAACAAGCAGCAGCAGTACGTACAACACAGGAAGGACGATCAGACCAGGCCAATGATCAGGACAGTGACCATGCCAGGTTATCCAAATTTGTCAGGCAGCCAACTGCAGAAATGCAGCATATACACACATCCCACAATCTTGTGCTCACTGAGCACGTTTTCTTTGGTAAAAAACAAGAATCTGCCAGAAAACTCTGCATGAGTTTGTGTACTTTCAACCAATACCAGAATGCGTACACCCTGTCAGCTGGCAATGTGCATCTACCAATAGCATCCACATATGCAACAAAGTTTCTGTTCAATTCCAATAGCGAATCTTGCATTGCCTCCAACTATACCCTGGGTCTGCAAACCTGCAGCTGACACCACCTTTAAGAGCAGCTGCAGCTACACTGCATCTTGCACAATCTCCACCCATTTCCCCATGTCTGCAATTTTCTCTTTAACCATCTACACTGTAGCTTACTGGCTATTAGATCATTCAATTCCCGCTCCCTGACGAACCGCTCACTGGTACGGATTGTCAAAGGCCCGCACCAGGTTTGGTATATCGATGCTGAGCACATCATCAATCTGCTTCACCATGCTCTTGCTCATTTTGGGGAATGCTGCAAAATCAAATGCACTCAGAATCTCCCTGAAGCGGTTCACATCAGGGAAGTCCCCTGGAGGTAAGTGGTACTCACGTTGAACCTGTGGATAAGAAACATTGAATGCAGTAAAGTTCCTTTCAGATCCAATTTACCACTCTATCAGCAAATCAACAACCAGGGGTGGGGAACATATTGCACTCAAAGCACAGCAAACTTATACGCCTCAAGGCATAAAGCAAATCCCCTAACCAATCCTCAAACATCGAATGTTACATAAATGCATTAGATGCGCAGTCCATGCACTGCATCAACGGTAAAACATATCATATAACACATATCAGAAATTGTGTCTGCTGACCTGGAAGAATATCTCTGGCAACTTATCCAGCATCTTCCTTTGTGCCTTATCCTTGCCAAACATCGCAGGCATCGCCTTCCGGATGTGTCCAACAATCAACAGGTGTATCTTGAAGGCCCGCACTCGCTTCACAAACTCATTGATCTGCAGTTCACAGCAATTATAGCATGACAACAAACATCAACATCAACAATTGTAGATTGACCACCACGTAATGTGAGCCTAGTAAGTGATGTTGTCGGTCCAGGATCATACACCACCAAACCTTTAGCAATCTGACACCTACACCTCCTGCTGCCACAACAGTCCGAATTCAGACCTCATTCAATACACACAATCCACAGCTTGGACCATTACTTATGCAGCAGCACTCCGCAGCAGCACCTACCTTTCTGTCACAAGATCTTGTTGGTATCTCATACAGGTCATGCAGCAGGTTTGCCTGCTCAGCCTCAAACAGCTCCACACAATGAGGATTCTTCTCTGCGTTGATGGGAGCATCACTGTTGAAGCTGCCGATGTACACCTGCAACAAACACCACGAGATAAGTGTGTCTCACACATACATATCTACTGCAAAGACCGATGTTGAGGATTTAAGGTAACAGGAACAGCTGTGTTCTGTGTAGACTCCTCTACCACTCAGGCTGCACTGCAACCCGCAAGCTGTTTGTCAACAAAACAAAATACAACATACACTTTATGGCATGGCACTGATGTGGTGGGCCAGCTTACGCTGCCTTGAACCCTGTGAACTGCATCACACCAGATGCAGTTCACTCTATAGTACTACGATCGTAGAGGGTTGAAGCTTATAACATTGCCAACAAACCAACTTTCGGCTTACCTTACACACTTCTGGGCTCTTGAACACCTTGCCAAGTGACCACATGAGAGCGCCATACACCCTCATCAGCTGCTGCTGGTCAACCTGATCAGACTTGTTCAGTATGATGCGAACCTGCATCATCATAACCACCAACAGCATCAGCAGCAGCAGGAGCTGCACTTTGCGCAAAGTCTACCGACTGACGCATCATGCATAATACAAACACAGGTTGAGGTACTATTCACAGGAAGCAGACAGGGTTTTGTGGAAGGTTCAATATTCGTCACAACCGCCCGTATACCCATCTCGTCACAAACCGCCCGTACACCCAATGGCATAGATACACACTTACTCAGGCAATGCCTCCTGTGGTTGGTGGCTCACCTTGTCATCGTGTCCCTTGAGTGTACTGATGACCTGCTTGAACTCGTCACTGATATCCAACCTGTAACAAACAAACAATGACACATCACCTACACGGCAAATCACATTGCTACGGCTGTCGGGTAGACCAGTCAAAAGTTGCATTGCACATGCTGGCAGAGTGTCAGGACAGCAGCTACTTAGAAGGAGAGTCAATTGTTGTAGTCTGGCCAGCAGGTCTATGGAAGATAGTACAAGTCTAGCCAAAGAACTCACAGCACAACGACCCTTCTGTATCACAATATGACTGTTTGAACCAAAAAGAACCCGATTGCTGTTGATGCATAGTGCTCACTAGAGCAACTAATTGACTTACTTGTAAGGGTCAAATAGCAGCAGTATCATATCTGATCGTGCCGCAAACCACTCGCAGACGTCAATGAAGTTGTAGTTCCGCTCAATCCGCTGCTTCTCTCCACTCAACACACCAGGTGTGTCAATGATGGTAATCTCCTCTAGCAGCTTGGCCGGACAAGATGAACCCTCAAAACGCGATAGGAACCCTGTTGTAGACAAATGCCACACATCACAACACTATGCATAGCAGTGGACCAGGCGATGGCGTTGTGCTGCCTTCATACTGTGAGAAAGTCATGAGAATGCTTTGCTCAACCAGCCCAGGTATATAGGTTGGTGTACTCACTGCAACCGCTGATCAGTGATACTGGGTTGCATTTGTTTTCTCAAGGCTCTCAGTGAATGCTTTCATGTCGACCATTGGAAAAAGGGATCAACTATGTGAGAAAGTATCCCTACTGATGTACGATAAGAAGTATTTACCTGTTCCAAATATGCTGAGTCCCTGGTATGGCTTGTCCGGCTGCACTGCCAAGGTGTTTCCAGGAGTGCGCCGCTCCTCAAGACCATGTTGAACCACAACAAACCTGCATGGTAAGGAACCACAAATAACATTCAGGCAGCCATTCACAGATTAACAGCCTTCAACCAGCAGAGAGTATACTGTCTGCCACGACCAAGAAACTACTGACATGCTCACGGGGCGTAGATGCACCCCCCCCCCCAGCCCAAGGCTACAAATGGACAATTTCATCATTACTTCTGGTAGAGCCAGCTGGCAGCATGCCTGGAAATCGCCACATGTTCTGTTCAACATAGGCCTATCAGTAAGTCGGTATTGTAATGTATTTTATATAGTCTCTACCAGGCAGGTCCCTTACTGTGTCTTGTATCTCTTGCCTACCCGGCAGACATACTGTAAAATGCACGTACCTGTCCGTGGTAGGTTCTGGTCCGATATGACAACCTGGGTAATCTCTGCCGAGCAAAAACTTGATGAAGGTCGTCTTGCCTGCATATATGAAAGCACCACCATATAATCAGTACATACATACATCCCAATCAGTGATAGAAAAAGTCTGTTTGACAAACCACCTGTCAGACACACTGTAAAAAATGGCACAGTATACCAATGATAGTGTTATGCTGCAAGGCCTCAAAGATGTTATTCGCCTCATAGAGAGTGGTGGCATTCCCATCAACCACAACCACAGACATGAGGAAACAGTGCAAGCAGCAGCAGCGTGTATCACATTACTCTTCTTCTCAACGTACCTGTTGAGTACTGCCCCAGGAGCAGTACTGATGGCTTCGCCTCAAAGTCACTCTCATTTAGCAGTGGGCTAAAGAAGGACCCAAACTTGAACTGGTCTTCGAGGGGTCGAACCTGCAGCAGAGTGAAGAACAACAGGTTGCTGGAGTCTTACCACCAGGCACACAAGTTCATACGCTGTAATTTCACGCATCTCTTATCATCATAGTCATGATCTTTACCAGTAATCCTTGAAGGTTGTTGACATAGATCAACAGAAATTCTGATGATTGTTGTACCCTGCCTTTGCACAACACCAAAGCTAGCACCACGGAAGTCTTGTTGGTTCGATATGGTGCTCAACTTGACAAGTTAAACTTCGTCCTATTGTCAGGAAACCACTCGGATGTGTTTTATGGCCAGACATGAAGAGTGTGTAGGGCTATTTCCACAGGCATACCTCACCTTATGAAAGTAAACCTGCTTCAAGCCGTCCACTATGCTTGTGACCACCTTCTGTGGTACGGGCTTCTTCCGGTTACCATTCAAGCTGCGTCTTGATGATGTGGTTGAAGCAGCTGTCTGTTGCTCCATGGGCACCTGAGAAACATCATCATAGGGACAATGATACAATCATTGACGACCACCAAGTGTATGTCTACATAAAAGCTGTATTGCTTCGCCCACTATATAGACAAGTGCACAGCGCAAGCTGCACTGTTTGGCATGTTGCCTTGGCATCTAAAGATTATCTCAGTCGCTCCAAGCACGCGTTTCAGCCACTTGACTACCAATTGACACTTTCCTCTGGACACTGAAATCCATGTCAGGCATTGCTATGCCAGTGGCAAGTGGGAAAACTGAGCAAGAAGGCTGTGCTACAGAAGTCGGTGTGGCATATGACATTCACACTTGAGTATTGTACTGTTTACTTACCCTGCGAGGTGATGGTGGGCCATTTGCTGCAACATATGCTGAGCTGTTGCTGGTTCTATGCTCTCGAGGAGTGCTGCTGCCACCACCAGTAGCTGCATCAGGGACAGAAGGATATGCCCCTGCAGAAATCAGAAATACACAGTTACATATATACTGAAAAGAGTATGGAGGCCATGCAAAGCTGTCCGTGAGTGGCACACACTGAGAAGGATGCTATGGACCAACCAGCAGACAGCACCGGTGTTGCTGCTACATACCTGTTGTTGATGTTGCCTCCAAACCAGCCATGCTTGGCAGGCTGATGCCCTGCTCTAGAGCTGTCAAGTAGTTGTCCCTGCACATCAGAATGATTAACAAGAAGATCATCCTGTGTCAAGCACCCACCGACACCATGCAACACAGCAACACACATCCAGTTGCGCAAGCTTTTAGCCAAGTTGCTCCATGTCCGTTACTTGTGACCAGATGCTGCTGATCGCAAGCATGTTGCAGCATCAGTAGCATTGTCAAGCAGCTGTATAACCTGCAGTGTGCACTAAAACTGCCGGGCAGCGTGACTAGTCTCATTGCTGGTACACACCGAGTGATCTCCTTCCCAGATTGAGCGATACTGATTAGATCCATGGCTTTGTGAAATGCCAAACGATCCAAGAACCCTGCAGAAGCATGATATCGACTTCGTGTGAGACATAGCATTAGCAAGCTCATGGGAACTTTGTCTCAGACACAGCATACCAAGCAACTCCCACTGCAGTTAGTGATGTGTACAGGATATGGAGACAACGGGACAGATACTTTGAGATTGGCTGTAGGGTTGCACTGCTGACTGAGCCTGCCACTTGCGGACCGTAATCAACATATTACTGCCTGTTGCTGGTACATCCTTCTACATTGCTGAAACTGCAAGTGCGTACCAACACCAGGTGAGAACACAAGGACAACCAATACAGGCAACACCTCACCATTCACCCTTGCTCACCTGCTCTCTGACTATTCGCAAGGTCCCAGACTTTGGCGAGCACTTCCTTGGGCAGCCCAGAACGCTGGAAGAAACTGCAGGTATGCAGCCATGAGACTGTGAGTACATGCTGCACATCTGTGGTTTAAAAGACGGTGGCGAAGAGTTTCGCATACCAGAATGTGATTTTGATTTTTGGTTTACTAGAGGAGCACAAAGTCAAGGCTGTACAAGCAGGAGGTGCATTGCTGAAGTACAAAACAAGCTCCAGTCAATGGAGATTGAGTACAACATCTTCCGAGGGGTGTTTGACACTCACGCAACAGCGTCTGCGCCGGTGACACGCCCATCCTGGTCACCATCTGCTACCTTGAACCACCTATCGTATGTTGCTGCGTTTGCTATCGCACTCATGGTGCCTTTTCCTGCAACCAACTGCTTGCTATGCTGCAGGATGCTTCCCTAATGACAGCTGCTCTGGCTGTACTTCACCTAGTTTCAGCTTGTGTGCCTGTGCCTGTGTAAAACCACAGATAGTGACGACACATGGCTTGCTATGAGCATACAAGTGCTAGGGTAGTCCAGTCCTTACTCGTTACCATCTTGATGCCTAAGGACAGCTTTGCTCAGATGCCTCGCTTGATGTCAACGCTTAAAATACGAATACAGGATGCACAGAACATGGTCAAGGCAATCATGCGTCTACAAGACTGCCAAGAACACCATGAAGTCTGCTTCAAGCAGGCAGACAGTCCAATACATAATACTGCATCAGTTGTACATGTCCCCCCCTGCATTAAGCGTGCGCAGACAGCAGGAATGCAATGGTCCGTACACTCACCTATTTGTTCAAGTCCTTAGCGTGGTGCTTTTTCTGAGCCTCTTCCAGCTTGGCAAGGAGCTGTTCCTCGCTCAGTCCCACCTTGTTGCGATCACGGAACACAGACACGCCTGCCCAAATCAAGTTACCTGTCAGCACAAATAACAAAACGCGTTCGAAGGTATCACGACGGGCTACTGGTCTCATGTTGTTGCGCAATACAATGAGTGGACCTGGTGAGCATACATGCTCCGCACTAACGCAATGAAACAGTACCAGCCGATCAATCAAATAACTGCGCACACTCGTGTCATGCGCCGTCGTGATGTGGAACCCTATCTGAGCACCTGCCTGGTACTTCAACCTGACAACCACCGCTGCAACCGTCATCAAATCAGTCTGCAGCCTGTCTGTAGACTTCTCAGTAATCCTTTCACTGTTATTACCTAAGGCGTTCTGAATTTGCTGTTGCCCTTGGCGACTACCAGTGCCGGTTGACGGTTCCGAACAAGTTGTCACCTGGCTGCCGGATTCCGGCACCATACCACATTGGCACACCAGAAAAACTGCATTACTCCCTTTATGAGACTGCCTTGACACCAATCTGTTTGATACCTACCAGCAAATCAAGGATACTTGCAGCCAGGCCACAAGCTGCAAAGACAGTGCTGTGACAAAACACCAACGGGAAAAAAACAATCACTTGATCGGTTCTGCTACACTGTAATGACGCTTCACCTGCAGCACAGCCACCAAATTCCCTGCACTCTTGAGCCGTGGTGTCAGCTGAATACTGTTAAGCTCGCACAGATACACCCAATCAGCAGTGAGTTCCTAGCCTGACCTGCAGCAGCACCTCAGGAAGCTTGATTGCATCAGGCGGAGCGCAATGAGCAAGTCTCCACTCTTGTATGCCATGACGACACCACTGGAACCAACCTAAGAGATAGTGAAGTCTATTGAGCTACACATACGTACCGCGTCAAGACACTGTACAAGATCTTTCTGATGTGCCAGAGACTGGCGCTGTTCCCCACCTCACTTGTGCTGCATGTGAAGGATAATTTCGTACAACCTCCATCGCATTCATTAGGTAACTCATCAATTTTATATACGGCCCGTGCATAGTGATCAAGTGGGCCCAGCAGCTGCAACAGACACCAGTTAGTGATGCATATGATGCATGTGATAATGTTCAATGTGATACTGGTGGCAAACCTGGTCAAGGCCTGGATGCAATACCACGAATCTATGTATTGCCCACATGATTTTGTACGGCGACCCCCATGCTCGCCTTACAGCTGTGACAGGAGTGTTATGAGGTGCATGGTTGATTGCTGTACAGCAGTGCGCTCTAGATGCCATTACACCTCTGTTCATGTTGCTGTGTGCATTGCCAGCAGACGTACCCATGGGCAATGTCTCTTGTGGGTAGCATCTTATTCATCAGCTCATTTGGTCAGGTTAATATGTTGGCTTGCTGCAAAGTCAGGGTTAGGTTGCCAGGCTCCACTAGCAGGCCCACCTGCTCAGTGTGTGTGACAGTGCTGCTGGAGTCCAACTGCATAGGCTATTGGACCTGGTGTGACACCTGCTTGATTGACCATTGAATAAATCAAAGTATGTGCAGCCCCTTGTTTGGGCAATGTGAGTTGGAGGTGGCGCAGGCAATCCAGCCGCTGTGCTTTATGCCAGCAGATTTGTTCAGCTAGAGGTCTACGGGGTGCCCCTTGTGACAGAACTTGAATAACTTACTGGCAGAATTTGGCCATGCCACATAAAGCGTGAACATAGCTGTATATAATGCACTGGGGCCGCCACGCAGAGCTGTGAAAGGAGATTTGGCTCATGCAGCAAAATAAATGTAATGCTGGCTGATATTAACAGGCAATAGCTGCTCCTAACAGGCAGAGCTGTGTCATCACAGCGTATAGTTGTGCTTCTGAACCCTGCTGCAGTCACCGTCCAGCTGCGAGTCAACATTCAAGAAGAACATTTTGTTGACACACACATAGGACTGGTCTACAAAACTTTTCAACTGTCATCAGCCTGAGTGGGCATCAACTACTCACCATGCAGGTCGCATGCCATGCAGGGCTGAACCCTATGCAGTTATATAGGGTTTGCATGACTTGGCCATGCACTGGCACAGTGGCACCCAGTGCAGGGCCTGTGCAGTCTCTAAAGTTCAACAGGTGGCTCGTCTCTGAAGTAAGCTACATGCAATACCAGGCAAGCACGACGCGCACATGTCCTAGATGTCTTTGTATAAGCCTCTGAATCAGTAGTCAGCCCTGGATGACTGTTGGTGCCAGCCATCAACACAGCAGCCCGGCAGCTGCCGGACAAGGCCAACAGCAGCTCGCAGAGCACAGGTAATTCCAAAGTTTGGTGGCAAACATATGCATAAGAAAAGTCCCCTATATGGATCAGGAGTCATCTGGGACCGCGCAGACCAGAAGGCGGGTACAGAGCCATGTTTCCTCACCATACCTTCTACACACAGCTTATGGCGACGAATGATAAAATCTTCATGAAGACAAGCCAGCTAGTCAAGGACCAAGCCTTGTACGATCTACATGCCAGCTTTGCTAAACCGTCCCTCCGGAATTAGGCAGACAGTTGGTTACAGTTCCGCCTCGAAAACCACGGCAACTCCATGCAGCGTGACAAATTTTGTTTTGGATACTTATTCTTACGCTGCTGATAACTCTCAAGAAGCAGAAACAATTCTGCGAGCTTTGCTGTACCAACCTGGTTTGTTGTTCACCTACGCAGTCATGCTTTGAAACATGAATCCAAGACATCACTCATCACATATCAAGACAACCGTGGTTTGACAGCAGCGCATGGCTTCTCCCTCGGGGAGCTTGCGCCTGCTGCTGTCAATTCCTTGCACCTTGCTCATACTCTTCGCTGGGTTGACATGCGCTCAGCAGAACCTGGCACAGCCGGACTACGGCATATACTTAAAGAGGTAAGGCAGATGGAAGCCGCCAACATAGCACTACTGCTCCTCCCAATCTCAGCATGCCTTTGTTCTGATGCTGTATGCTTGAAGGAATGATCTGCTTAAGCAAGTCGAGGATTTGGTCAAGGCGCATTCTGACACTATGAAGATAGAGATGAGACATGCACAAGACGGGGACTATAAAGCAGACTTGCAGGTGTGCTGCTTGAGGGTCTAGGAACCAGATGTCCTCTTGAGCAGGTGTTCGCTATGCCCAGCATACGCTGCAAGCTGCGTTTAAAATGTATCATTCTGGCGTCCAACTTTGCACCCAGCAGCTTGCGCGATCAGCGCCTAGCGCACATTTCAGCAGCTCTAATACAGCGTCAACTACAACACCAAAGTGGCCAGTAAACCCTGCAATTACTCCATGAGCTGCAGCCCGACACAGGTTGATTGACAAACAGGGTGCCCATCGATCTGAAGATAGTTCTCAAAGGTGTCTGGATTGTGCTGTACAGGTCGTGACACTGGAACCAGGTGGTCTCAGCCTGTCACACAAGAGCAAAGCAAGGCTGTTACTCGTAAGCAGACCCATACAGACAAATGCCAGCAGCAGTGCCGTACAGCAGAACGCAATGACAGTTGCAGCTGCACTATGGCTCGTCGCTTACAGCACTCAAACAGGCACAGGACGAGCATTACCATACATCGTTCGCAGGCATAGCTTGATGCCAGGCAGCAGCAGTTCGTAAGACACAGCAACTGCAGTGTCTGCAGCATGCAGCCTGACGTGGCACACAAACACCTGACTGGTAAGCATGGCGGTATCTGCAAAGGTATCTGATGCTGTCAATCCAATTCCTGCAGGATTTTGGCGAGCATGGGCGGGAATTCATCACCAGCGAGGTTTGCTTGCGCTTCCTGCAAGTTGTCACAGATCCAGCACTACTGGAAGAGTATGTGGGAATCAGCCGCAGCAGCAGGCGCCTCAAACGAATACAGGCCATCCTGAACAATACTGTTTTCAAGGTAAGCTGCTGTTGTTGCTGGTACGTGCGTGCACAGGGGGCACATATGGGGTATGCAATGCTGTGCTGCAGGATGCAGATGCAGGATTTGCGACCCAAGTGCAGGAAACATAATGTAGACACAGCTAAGGCATAGGACATTTAGTCGATTTATGCCTTGATAAGCCCGGTGCATGCGTTTGTTCCCTGATGCCGTTTGTCGTTCTGTGCATGGAGGGTATGTGGCTCGGCTCTTAACAAAGCATGCAGCTACCTGCTGTTTTGCCATGCATACTGTCCTGTGAAGCCAACAACCGAAGCTGTCTGCTTGCTGTAAACAGATTCTTCCCATGGAAAATGTAAACGGACGTGATCTGGTTGAACAGGGTCAACTATGTGAGCGGAAAAATGGTCGGGGGGTCGATACAAACAGGTCAGCAAGGAAACTCAGGCACCCAGCAAAGTAACTCCACCATGCAGCCTTTCTGATGTTACAGCCTTATGTATATCCCACTGTGGTGATCCTGTTGTCAATACGGCTGTGTCTAGCATCCTTCAAGGCAGTCAGCACATGCAACTGGGGTTGGCGCTTGATGTTGCTGGGCTTGGTGACCGCTATTGTTCAATCATGTACATCTGCAGTAGTGTTTCCCTGTACTGTTATCAACTGCATGTCTGCATGATTTCCACGGAGCTGTGTCTCAGTGGTGTGAGTCATGTAGTTTATCAGACAAGGTTATGACACAACATGGTATGCGGTGCTTTGCAGGAACTTTGACATTGACTGGGGCAAGAAAGAGAAGGACTATGACCCAAGAGAGGAGTTCCCTGGCAGAGCACCTCATAGGTAGAGGCAGTAACATGTTTCCTCCATGTTGATGTTTGCTTTTGGCAATTGATACATCTTAGCAGTGCTGTAGGCAACTTGCTGACAATCAGACTGGCTGTGGGGCGGCAGCAGTGACATGTTTCCCTCATGTTGATGTTGAGTTCTCAGGCAATCACTACATCTGGAGTGGTGCTGCAGCCAAGTTGACGACAACTTAGCTGGCATGACCTTCAGCTTCATCATGCTTTTCTCGTGTTGCGCTCAATGCATTTGCCATAATCCGCCCCTTCTGCCTTGCTGGCGTAGTGTCCTTCAATCCGCCCATCATCTTGTGTGTATAATCCATCATTGCAGCATTCCCAACAGGAGTCAGCATCAACAACAACAGCACCTGGTGTTTCTGTTGCTGCAGTGAGCCAGAGGTTCAAATAATCCTCGCCATTGCCAAGGAGCTTCAACCTCACACCTGGCTCAATGTGCACAGCGGCATGTATGCGCTGTTTACCCCGTACGACCACAAGGCAGGCGTACCCAACACCAGTGATGCACGAGCAGCACTACGGATGCTTCATCGGATTAGACAGATCAGCTGTCCACAGTGTGTGGTGGGGTCAGGGGGGCACTCCGTGGGGTGAGTCGAACAATTCAAGCCTTAAACGCAGCAAGTCAGGAGAAGCTCTGAACCCTGCAACCCTGCTGTCAGATGGGCTTTGTCAACAGTGAGAAAAAAGGAAAACTGTGTTGCTCTGGATACAGCTGGGTGGTGACTGATCTGTGTTGCATTGGCTTTACTGTGTATGGTGACATGTGTGATCTTATGGTGGGGTTTTAGAGCTCACGGTGCACCTTATCGTTTTGCTTACACCTCAGGAGGCAAGCAGCAGTGATGCATGTGCAAATGTTGACATTTTGCAGGTACTTGGCGCATGGCACAGGTACAGACTACATGTTTGAGAAACTTGGGGTGCCTATGTCCTTTACTTGGGAGATTTACGGGGATGAGAAGGCGTCTTTTGAGGACTGTTTCAGAATGTTCAATCCCTTGGGCAAAGAGGAATTCGAACGGGTTGTTACTTTGTGGGTTAAGGCGTTACTACAGCTGATAGATCTGCTGCCGACACACCCGGCAACTTGGCCATTGTTTAGTAAGGCAGGGTTGGATCGAGCAGGGGATGACGAGTTAGAACCTGCAGCAGCAGGTGTTGACGGCGAACCGCAGCAGCAGCAGCAGCAGCAGCAACAGACCGCAGGGAGCAGCAGCACTATGGTAACGCAGGACACAGCAGCAGCAGGATTAGGGAAAGTGGAAGATGTAGAGCAGCAGGATGGCAGTAGTCAGCAGCAGCAGCAGCAACCTGAGGAGCAGCAGGTAGTGGCAGATCTAGGCACAGAAGATGATGAAATCCAGCAACAGCAGGATGCAGCTCCAGATGATGCAGATGACGCGGCATCTGCTGGACAGCGTGTGCAGGTCTTTCATCGTATTGCACCTGCTGCGGAGCACCCTATCAGTTCCAGTTTGTTAGGAGCCTTCCACAGCAAAAGGGTGATACCGCTGCTGCTAGGGCTGGTTGGAATGGGCATTTTTATGTACTACGCCACACGGTGGGTAGGGCAAGGGACTGCTAAGGTCCTTAAGCATTGAAGAGATGTTTGAAATCCCTGTCAAGAACTGATGACACTTGTCGTGGTGCTGCTGAGCTGTCTGTGCTTGTCAGTGTTTATGTGGTAGTGTGTAGTAGAGTCTGGGCACACCATGGACAGTGATGACCAATATGGGCGCCTGTGTTGTTTGTCGGGACTTGTGTGCAGGTCGCCCTCTGAGTTTCCTTACAGCAGGATTGCAGTCCGGTCCCGCAACCTGTGACAGCAGTTGGTGTCAGCACAAGTCGTCAAAGGCCCTGTTGTACGAGCATCTCAATTGAAGCACGAGCTCCCAGGTTTTGCGACGCGTGCAACAAGCAGGTGCTGTTGATGGTGCATCAAGCGAGGTGACCAGTTTTATAACCAGGCCAACAGGTTAATGGCAGCAACATCCTGTTGATGCTATCCGTGGTGTGTCATGTCAAATAATTAGATGCTTACTTGGGAGGCAGCAAGCCAATGGTATTGCTGTTGTCACTGTACTCACATTGCCGCACAGCCCAACAAGAAGTGCTACTTTCTGTAAGCCATAGCATCCACTGGCCAGCGCCTGCTGTATTCTATATGGCAGGCTCAGTGTGTTACGTACACAGTGTCTTAAGCAATGTTCTAATTATGCTTGATGCCGTGGTGCACAGCAGCTGAAGAAGCTGCCTCTTCGGCAGTTGAATTTGTTCATGTCACACATGAATTATTACGTCCAGTATGCCATCAGGGTCTACCGCAGCGACTCTTTAGTGTGAAAGGAAGAGCTATTTGGCTCTAGTGGCAACATGCATGCATTGACAACAATGATATGTTGGAAGTGCTGCTTCATTCAGTGTGCCCAGCTGGGCAGCAGCTGGGTCATCTGAGGGTTATCCTTGCTGAGCAGCTGCTGCAAAAGGCGCCAGACCCTCCCCCTCAATGGATGGAAGCCAACATAGAGTTCTCCATTGGCTGTTCTGCCAGATGTTGAGCAGCAGCCTCCTGTGCCATGTGCGCACTGTCAACTGCTGTCATGTCATAACAGCTGTAAGGCGTAGCCGTGTCGTACGCAGACCCCTTGGCCGCGATCGCAATAAGTTCATAACTAGAATCGGTTGCTATCTGGCTCGCATTTCGTGTCTGTGCAATCAGTATAAGCAGTTTGTCTGCAACACGATGAGCGCGAAAGCCAAGACTCCGCTTTACACAGCAACCAGAAAGGATGAGTCCCGGCACAATCAGTGGTGGTATCCATCACGATGTGAGAAAGAAGGTTGCGAGTGAGTCCAAACCCCAACACCAGTGACTGCCTTGTTTCCAGCAGCATCCACATCAGCCACCATAGTTCGGGACTGCTGAGCGATGTTCTAGTGCAAAGCGTCGCAGAACAACCATAATCATACTTCTTTGCAGTGTGACGGACAAGGAGGAACTGCTGAAGTGCTCAGCATGTAGGATGGTGAGGAATGGATCCTGAGACACAGATGCACTGCAGCATGCCGTGGGGCTAACTGGCTTAACGAACACCAGTTTGGGCAGTCCGTTCAGCCACCTGAGAACATCACCTAACGTTCTTTGTCGAAACAGATTTGTGCTTCCACCATGCCGCACATTAGCCAACAGAGGACTGATGATCTACAGTACTGTACACAACCTTTGTGTGCTGTCTGCAGGTGCAGTACTGCTGCAAAGAACATCAGAAGGAGGTAAGCAGAGCCGAGCAAACCTCAATTGATATACCTGTATAAGTGTTTTCATGAACAGACCATTGCTTGTAGTAACCAGCATGTAGGCATCAGTGCGGACCAATGCTGCCTGTGGTGCCTCATGGCAGACACGGTTCTAACACCGTGTATACTTGAACATGTACGAGTTGTGCAGCAGACTCAGCGGAATTGTAACAACAGCACTGCTGCATAGAGATTTGCTGCAAGGATCATGATGGTGGTTGCTTTCCTTTTCCTACAGGATTGGAAGCATCACAAAGAGGGTGAGAGAAAGAAAATTGTCATCAGCAGATGTTCGTGCAGGGAAAGATGCAGCTTTCTGTCCTACAACCAGTACTAGGGTACTGATATATATGAGATAGCACTGGAACTGCTGAGGGATGTCGTGGGTATCATGAGCTCATTGTCTGGAATTGCTGTGTCAGCAGTGGTTTTAATCATGTGAGTGATCAGCAACATCAGGAAGCCGCGTAAGCTGTCAGCCCATAGATAGAGAGTAAGTGCTGGAATGTATCAGTGCAACAGCACATACTACCTGCTTTGCTGCTGTCAAATAGGCGTACTGATGTATATGTGTGTGCATGGGCCTTTCTGCGCAAGGATATTGCGTCGTTCTTGCTGATGTGCTGATTGCCACAGAGTGCAAGGTGTTTCAGCGGCTGGGCTTGCGTGCCACATTCTACAAAGATGATAATATGCTCAAACTTTACCCATTGAAGCCTCAACCCCAATGGTGTGCCAGTCAAGCAGCAGCAGCAGCAATACCAAAAGGCAGCAAGTGTGCATTATGTGGTCAGAAGGATGACGAAGTGGACATGACAAGGACAAACTGCTGCAGCAACATTGTATGCGACACAAGTACGAACAGTACGCTTCATCAATTTTTTTCTTCTGTTTTGCACATGCAGGAAAGCAGGCATCGCAGCAACAACTTCACTGCGTGTGACATACAATCAGCATCAACAGATGCATAACATGCAGCATATTCTAGTAATGCTGCAGTTGTGTTTTGACATTAGACTCTGCTGCCAGAGCAATTGTTTTTGACCAACCCTGCAAGCAGTTGTGTGATGCAAGAAGGCACTTGTTATGAAATTGTCACAGGCTCTAAGCTTGTGTACCATATACTGCATCTTTATATGCTCTGTAAACAGGCCACAGGTATGAACTCATGAGTTACAGTCGTGAATATTGCCCAAGGAGTCATGACCGATACACACTCTGTGGGTGAGTCACACCTTGGGATATGACCTTCCGGAGGTAATTCACCATGAACAAGAAATTTGCAATCGTTGTGATCCTCTGGTTATGAGCGAGTAACGTCAGACATAGGCTCTATGTTTTCCCATATTGATAGCATGTTGTCGCTGCTCGCATATCAACAGTGCCGCACACAGTATTGCCATGCTCTGTTTCTTTCAACGTTCACGTGCCATGGTCCTATGTATGTTCTGCGGTATTGGGAGTGTAGAATGTTTCAGCCATTGGTGTGTATGTCAATCACTTTGCCTATTCCATATGCTGTAAATCACACATGTACAAGTCAAGTAGCAGAAGCTGCCAACACAACAGCTGCCATTGTGTTATCACTTCACGTTTTATTACCACTGCTACTGCTGCTGCTGCTTATGCTACTGCTGTATCTGGCACTGCTGCTGCTACTGCTGTTGTCACTGCTGCTGCTGCAGGTATCATGGTCACCCCAAGGAGTGCAACAAGGAGGTTGACTGGAGAGAGTGCGACAGGTGAACTCGAATCTGATCCATATGCATCTTGCAATTATTCTGACCATACACATCGAACTCAGCAATGCTTGCTGAGCATTCTGCCTGTATGTGAAGTGACAATGCATGTGATACAGACGGTAAAAATATCAAAGTGAAATAGATTTGAAAGATATGAAGGTGCATGTAGGTGCACAGGCCGCTTGGGGGCTGATTCGGGAACACCTGACAGGTTGTGGCGTGGTCTCAATCCCTACAACTACTGCCCGCTGCTGTCAAAGGACGTGCCCAGGCATGGATTGTGTGATACTTGTCATAATTGCAAGAAGAAGTTTATGAGTGGTATGGAGGGTTGCACTTTTAGGGCAGGGCACATCAACTGTCTCATGTGTGCACCAATACCAACTTATAACTGATGGGGTGCTGCAGCTGCAGTAACTTACCAAGGGAACGGTTCTTTTGGGAGCAGATTGTTGCAGATGGAAGATGACAAACGCTTATGAGCTAGCTACGTATCACGAGTTTTACTGCTGCTAGATGATATCAAGATCATTATGCATGAATCCAGATCTGCCATGTCATTCCAGAATTCTTTCAAATCCTTTTTGGATTCAAGACACATATGATACACGAGTCATTGGAATCACTGTACAGCACGCACTAGTAGTGCCAAGTAAGTGCTTCTCTATGCAAGGATGACAGCTGCTGTCTGTTTCCTCAGGCATGGCATATTTCTTGCATGACATGTTTGCTTGTATTGGATGTAATTTGCAGAGATGTACAGCTTGTGGAGTGTTGGTTGTGTGCTGATATGCGTAGGACTCCCCCCCCTGCTTAGAGGGTCTTACTATGTTTTTAGGGAGCTGAGAGGTATTTTGAATAGCTTGTGTTGCTCAGTGAGCAGGAAGTTCACTTACATTGCAGCGGATGTTGTGCCAAATGCCAAGCAATTGGCCAAAGGGCCAATATTGATGTATTCTCTCATTTGGAGAGATTTGTTGCTTACCAGATTTTGGCAAAGGGCTGCAAAACTGGTTGGGCCCAGCTTTCTATCTTTTCTATTCAAATAGACCAAATTTTTGTAGCTCACAGATTGCATTTGCCCAGTTTGGACCATTTGCTTCCTTTTGGGCAAATTTAAATGCAGGTGCCTTGATGGAAATGCTTTGCGTAGATACTGGACTTGCACCTTGCTTTGAGATCTTTGGTCATGCATGCCATGGTGATTGTGACTGATTTGAAATGTTATGGA
>LWCB01008831.1:0-23076 GCA_001630525.1 Coelastrella sp. M60
GCCGGTATTCATGCCTGCTAGGGCTGTTTGAGTACGGATGCTTCGCCCCAGAAGCAAACTATCTGTTTCTGGGAGATTATGTAGACAGAGCAAAGCAGAGTCTGTAGACTATCTGCTTGTTGTTGGCTTTCAAGGTAGGTTGTTGAGCCGGGTGTAACAGCTGGAACGCTAGTCTCTGGGGCGTTCAATCGTTATGCCCCCATGTTATTCCCCCATGTACAGAAGTGTGCAACAGCAGACAAGGCAAAGCGCATATAGCTGTAAGCACACGTGTACATCTCTAGCTCCAGGCAGTGGTTTGCTTCAGCAGCGTCGCAGAAATTAATCCACGACAAGCGGTTGCTGCGTCAAAACATAGTACTTCTGCCTTTCTATTGCTCATGGATGCAGTAGTCAGCTTGCTGTATGCATCTGCAGATTAAGTACCCAGAGAACTTCTTTCTGTTGAGGGGCAACCACGAGTGTGCCTCCATCAACAGAATATATGGGTTCTACGACGAGTGCAAGCGGCGATACAACATTCGGTTGTGGAGAACATTCACAGATTGTTTCAACTGTTTACCTGTAGCAGCGCTTATAGATGAGAAGGTGCGCTAGGAGTACAGCAGCTGCGTCGAGCACAGAAGGAAACCAGCAATCGAGGAATGCAGCTGGCCATGAGCAAACGTTGATGTTGTATGCAGGACAGCATATCACACAATGCACCGACAGCTGCTTGCAATGAACCACAATGTCGCTATTCTTGGGCACAGTCAGTGAGACTCTTCGATGGAGCAGTTGGCAGGCAGCTGTAGTGATTGTTTGCAACTGCAGTTGGCTGCAAACATACCACATAGTCAAACATGATGTTCCATGCAACCTTGTTGCAGCTGTTTAATGGGGTATGTACTTGCTGCTGTGCAGATCTTGTGCATGCATGGCGGCCTATCACCAGAGCTCAAGTCTCTTGAGCAAATCAAGCGAGTGGCCAGGCCAACAGACGTACCAGACAGCGGCCTTCTGTGTGATCTGCTGTGGGCAGATCCAGACAAGGACATCCAGGGGTGGGGAGAGAACGACCGCGGTGTCAGCTACACGTTTGGGCCGGACTGTGTAACAGACTTCCTTCAGAAACATGATTTGGATCTGGTGTGCAGGGCGCATCAGGTGAGGGGTGCTTTGCTGTAAGTAGATGCATGGCCCGCCTGGCAAGCTCATAGAATGGTTGATGTTCATGTGGTTTGGCAACTCTGAGGTGGATTTGGCAGTGTAGTCGACAAGCTGTAGTAGTAGTCGCACAGGTTGTGTTGTAATTGGCATACTGTTTAGCTAGGGTCTCAGTTGAGGATCTAGCCGAACAGTACGCCGATTAGAACACGACTTGTACGATACGGTACGGTACCAACTCTGTTTACTCAGGTGCCTCGCTCTCAAGTTCTGTGCTGTTGTTTGTCGTCATCCAGGTTGTGGAAGAGGGGTATGAGTTCTTTGCAAAGCGGCAGCTGGTCACCATCTTTAGCGCACCAAACTACTGCGGAGAGTTTGAGAATGCCGGTGCAATGATGAGTGTTGATGAAACGCTCATGTGCTCGTTCCAGGTGAACACGCAGCACAGAAGCAGCAGTAGCATGTCCTGCAGCCATGCCTTCTCAGTTGCTCTTCACTATCAGGTTGGCAGGTGCAGAGGGAGAGTGAAATGTAGATGCTTGATTTCATATTTGGTCTTGTTGTCGCCTTGATCGAGTGAGGTCAACATTGAGTCTGAAAGTCACATGAAGTAACTTACAGATTGTTTGACGAGCCAAGGACAGGCTCCATGGGCAAGGAAACCGCATTCTCCTAATGCACATACCATATCACCTCCCATAACAGGCTCAGGCTCAGGACCCCAACAAGTACGTTCGGTTCGTCAGTTGACTAATGCAGTGTTGTTGTGTCTAATTGCCCTGCAGATCCTCAAACCAGCAGAGAAGAAGCAGAAAGCAATCTATGGTGGTGGTTACTGAGCGCTGTTGCAGCTTCAGCAGCTTTGGGTCTTGCAGGCAGCAGTAGCAGCAGCCATGTGTGGACAGCAGTGTGCCTGCCACCGCTGCAGCAGCAGTGCAGCAGACTCTTGCAGATGATGCCATGTGGACTGATTTTCCACTGGCTGACTTGGGCTGCTGGTGAGTCAAGTGTGCTGTGGCTTAATTGGTGTTGTGGGGCTTGTGTTGTGCAAGTGTATGTTGAGTTAACTATATAGCGGTTGTGACTTGAAGGTGTGTGTGGTGTACCTTGTGGGGGCATGCTTGGCATGATAGCCCTCTTTCCAGCATGACCGTGATCTTGCTTGGGAAGGTCACCCAGTTGTTGCAATACAGATGAAGCAGTCCCAAGGCAGCTGGTCAGCAGTGCTTCAGCAGCAGCCCACCCTCTAGCTCCAGGGGTCCATCTGTTTTGATATCAGCAGCTCATAATCCTCTGCAGCATATCCCTGTCCAAAAATGCAAGGAGCATATTGAGTGTCTCTTTCTTTCTCTTCACTGGGCCATAGTTGCGCTGGTTGATGCAGCTGGGAAGGGGTTTGCTGTGCCTGTTATACACTCGGGCATTTTATTGCAACAGCTCAGTATTCCTTGAGAATGAACCTATGCATCAGATCAGCACGTGATTTTGTTCGTTTTTGCGGTGTGGTGGTGTGTGAACAGTATACAGGCTGCTTCTGTTTCGCAGTACATAAGCTGGTCATTTACCCTGTCACGGGTGGGATATGGCCAGTAGTGTGGTCTGTTGCTTTTGGATACGTCTCCTCTGTGCCTGTTGCCCTATTGCACATCCTGAGTGCCTGCCTACCTGTGCAACGCTGGGCTCTGCTGTCGTGACTGCTACCACAGACCTCTTCATGTCCCGGTAACGTATTCGCACAAGAGTTTATGGAAACTTGAGTGGTCTTGACAGGGCGTGCAAGTCACCGTCTTTCGGCCTGCAGAAGCAACCTGTCAGAGTGGCAATAAGCCATATTGCTCGGAGCAGTGACCTGTTCATACGCTGAAACAGTCACACACAGGCTGAGAGTTTGACACTGCAAGACCCTGTTAAGCTGTCCATGTACTCTGAGTACTAGTAGTGGGATCGATACCCGGCTATGTACGCTGCAGCCCAGTACTGCCTGAAGCTGTCGCCGCGCAATTTACGGAGTCTGGGTTACGCCGCGGCCTGTTCTGGTTTCTTACTTTAATCTCATGGGGCAGCAGGAGTTCATTACTTCTGAGGGGTTGAGGAGAGACGGTCGAAGGGCCAAGGAGCTTAGACGCATCAGATGTCAAGTTGCAGTACTAGGGGACGCAGACGGTTCTGCCATATTTGAGATGGGCAATACGCAGGTGACTTTTGTATCAAGCCAAAGGACAGTGTCGTCCAAGCTTGGGTGCTCCGTGAAACAGAGTAATGCCTGCAGCATATCAACAAGCACCTGATAAACCTCTGTTTACTGTAGGTACTTGCATCTGTTTTTGGTCCAAGAGAAGTAGATAATAGGTCTGAATTGAAGCAAGACAAGGCGATAGTCAAGTGTGAATACGCTATGGCAGCCTTTAGCACAGGTGGGATGCCTGCAGCGTGTTTCATCACCAGGGGGAGGGGAGAAGAGGCCAGAAAACCCATTGCAACCAGTACAGTGACAGCAGCTTTCTGGCCCTGTGACTGATTGAAGCAGCCTAAGGTCTGATGCGCTACGTTGGGTACAATACACTGCTGCGGCTGCTCTGCCGGTTGCTCTGCTATGACAATTGTGTGCTGATGGTCACATTCATGTTGCTGCTGTAGGGGAGCGTCGTCGGCGAGGCAAGATGGATAGACGCTCAACAGAACTTAGCAAGGTCATCCGCAACACTCTAGAACAGACAATCTGCTTGGAGCTACTTCCACGGAGCCAGATAGACATATGTGTACAGGTATGATGCACCAACATGCTATCGCTAGCTGTCAACCTAGCTGTCATGCACTGTAGAGATGTGAATACATGCTGTACCGGTCTCAGCGAGTACTGGATATGTGTGCAGGTATCAGGCTCAGCTAGGCGCCAGCATCATGAGCGTTGTGGTGCAGCTTTGGACTGGCAGCTTAGCTGCTACACAGCATGAGACACAGCTGTGTTGAGCATAGCATATGTTGCATGGCCAAATTTGTCTACATAGCTAGTACCTTGATGGTTTGCTCCCTGCTGTTGATGCTAATTCAAGTCCGTGTCTGATCATTGTATCTGCAACAGGTATTGCAGGCAGATGGTGGTACAAGGTGTGCCTGTATCAACGCAGCCTTCCTAGCCCTAGCAGATGCTGGAATACCCATGAGAGATATGGTAGCAGGTTGTGCAGTAGGTTACCTACAGAGCACTGCACTGTTGGATATGAATTACATGGAAGACTCGGGAGGCGGCCCAGATATCAGTGTGGCAGTACATCCAAACCTTGACCGGCTAGTATTACTGCAGGTCAGTTCTTGACTACATCTGGGCATGAGGAGTGCAGCTTGTTGTTGCAGTGTCCTGATGCGTTCCGCAACTCTGCGTGTGTACTGTTGGCGCAGCCATCTCTTGCTTGAGACATATCCTCCTCTTTCGCACCAATAAGCTGGCCCTGCGCAATGGTCATCTTGATCTGTTGCGACCATTGCTCACACTAAGAGTATCTGCGGCATACAGCCGTTGCAGTGTGCTGGCAGCAGTGGCGGACAGCTGCTAGGCATTACTTGTTTGGTGACTGCATTGCTGTTGCTGTTTGATCGCAGATGGATGGCAAGTTACCCCCAGAGACCTTTGAGGAGTGTGTTGCTCTAGCAGTAGATGGCTGCAAGGCAGTGGCCAGTGTGATGAGACAAGAGCTTTTG
This sequence comes from Coelastrella sp. M60, assembly GCA_001630525.1. Classification (NCBI taxonomy): domain Eukaryota; kingdom Viridiplantae; phylum Chlorophyta; class Chlorophyceae; order Sphaeropleales; family Scenedesmaceae; genus Coelastrella; species Coelastrella sp. M60. The sequence continues at coordinate 4,846 of LWCB01008831.1, forward strand.
CGGCACACCAAGAAGCAGGCACTGGCTCAAGGCGTCACGGGAGCACTTACTGCGCAGTAGATTTGCGGAGTGGGTAGACAAAGCCACCAGTGTCAACTGCTGTTTCACCAATTTGGTGACGGCTGACAGGGAGTCAGCAGAACACATTGAGGGCAGATCATTCAGCTGTATCAGGCATCTTATTTGTTGCCTGGCTAACTTGTTTACATTGCTTGAACAGTTGTCTGGCATCACCTGTGCCAACGAATGGTGATCGCCAGCTTTTATGAACAAGGCGCACCGTGCGGTCCACATTTACAGCGCTGTAGTCACTACTGGTTGGTAAGCTTGCTGCATGTACAGCACAATGTTGCATGGCTGAGTCTTTCACAGCACAATGAGGGCCAAGCAAGCAAGGTTGGTGAGTTGCTGGACACACTGCATATCCTGCGGCATTGCTTGATATCTACAACTCCTACTCTGTCTGCCCGTAAACACCGAGACGCATGAGGCTTCGTGATTGCCCAGCGACTGTACAGAAGTTCCTTCCCGGAAGGCCGGGCGCCGGAGTGTCACTGAGGGCCAGTGTGTCATGCATAAGGTCTGGATGAATGTACAAACAAATGTAGCTGGTACAAATTTCATCATTCTGACAGTCCGAGGCTGCTAAAGCACCTTCGTCGCCAGTTCAAACATATCAACAGCCAAAGCAAGTCCTGGTGCTGTACTCAACTGACTGCAAGAGTGCGACATATTGAGGTATTCTGATCTCTAAACAGCTGAAACAGTCCAAGTCTGCAGTGCACTCACTATGTGATTAGCGACCGGATTCGGTTACCCGCAGTCTTGTCTATCAGCTTTTTCGGGTGTGAGCACCCCTCTCTTCGCGTGTGGGAGACAAATTACAGTCTGCACTCTGCTTTTACACCCCTACAACGACCTTGGCTACGTCACATCACAGCATACTGCGTAGTATTGTACTCTTGCGGACTGGTGCACCAGAAGAACCATGAAGAATGCCGGAACACAAGCTCGCTCAGCGTCTATGATGTATAACCCCTATCACATCATACGAGGTCAACAGTTCTCTGCTTGGCGCTGGCTTTCGTTGAAACCCTTTCACTTGCCAAGTGCTGCAGCAGCACTAAGTTTCTGCTCACGCTGATGACTGCATGCCACAAACGCTTGCCCTGCCATCAGTCGTTCAGCACTACCTTGGAGACGTATACCCTGTACTAAATGCATGGCAGAGTTGCACTTGGCGCGAGTAAATAAGCGCAGTCACGTGCTGATCTCTAAAATGCAGCACATGTTGTACAACAGGCTTGCTCACACTTGTTAATTCTTACACTGACTGATCCAGTACTCACTGACATGCACGTTGTAATGCCCTGCAGGTTTGATGCTGTTGGTGATGCTGGGCATATTCGGACTTCTAGCCTATGTAGCATATCCAACCAGCCAATCCAGAGGGACACAACAGCGCTTCAAAGCAGGCAACAGCAGAAGCAGCCACACAAGCAGCAGCAGATACAGCAGAAACTACGTATACGACGTACCACCAATCCCATCCACCCCGACACTGGACACATCTGGTGTCCAAGGTGTTATATCTGGCAATACAAAGATCACTCAACTGGCGCATCTTCTACCCCTCACAAACTTTAGCAGCTTGACCAGCGCTCAGATTCTCGACGCTGCTATCTCCAAAGCATCAAGTCATCAGCGGATGTGGCAGATGATGCAGGATCACCAGCGGCTGTTCTGTGCCGCTGAGATGCATCTCAAACCTTCATCTGGCATCAAGCAGGTATTCTGGTGTTCCACTATCAAACCTAGCAACAGCCTCAGCAGAGTGATGTGACAATAGTTGTACCCCCTTGTAGCAATGACGTGTGCATATGCATCACCAAGTAAGCTTGCATACATCAAGTCAGATCAGCGCATGCTTGTACTTGATGACATGCTATCGCCATTTCCTGCTGTGCTCCTGTGCGCTCATCGAACCACAAGTTTCAGTACTTTGGAATGTGTAGTCATATGAGTGCACAGGAGAACAGCAGGCAATGGTGGTAGCACGTCATCCACTATAAGCATGCAGACAGGTCATCATCGGCACGACATCAGCGCATGCCCACTGCAAGCAGCCTCACCCACATTGCTGCACTCTGAATTGTCCTGCACTCTCAACTTTTCTGCACTTAAACTTGTCCTGCGCTTTTAAATGCTACTGCACTCTCAACTTGTCCTGCACTCCCAATTGTCCTGCACTCTGTACTTCTTCTGCACTATGAACTTGTCCTGCGCAGGTTCCGTTTGGCAACGTCACCCTGCATGTGTATGATGGTAAAGACATTGTGTCAGATCAACTAGCAGGAGTGCAGCACACCTGGGAGGCATCGGAGATACAGCAGATGCTCTGGGGGCTAAGACAGTATGCAGCACAGCAGCAGCAAGCAGTACAGAATCAACAGCGGCGGCAGCAGCAGAATGCAGCAGTAGATAAGATGCCGCTGTTTGTTGATGTTGGGGCGAATGTTGGCTGGTTTGCGTTGAATGCAGCAGCAGCTGGGGCAAGAGTTGCCGGTTTTGAAGGTACTGCAGTAGCCTTACAGATCTCATCAATCCTTGGCTCATCAGCAGAGCTTTGCTCCGCAATTACAAGCTCAATAACCCAGTCCACTCACACATACTATGCCACAAGCGTGCACGGCCATAACCTTGATGTTGATGAGCCTTCTTTATTTGTGTTTGTTTTGACTGATGCAAAACCTGCATAACAAGCAATATTTCTCATTGACAGGCTTGTTTTCTGGTTGTGTGATGCTGCTGTTTTCCTGCAGCTATGCCGAGCAACATTGAGCTCATCAGGCGATCTCTCTGTTACAACCCCTGGCTAGCTGATAGGTTTGCGCTGTATGGGACAGGTAAGAGCACTGCGTTGTGATTGTGGTCAATGTATTTTGTGTCCAACTATGAGCATGAGTCAAATACATAATGAGAGACGTTGCCTAGAGGTACAGCATTATGTGGCTGCCTGCAGTGCACTGTCTACATGCCATATGGTGTGACACCAGCAGCTCAACACAGTCACATACGAGTCGCTGCAGGCTGACCAACAGGGTTCCACATGTCAAGCATCTACAGTTATGTCGAAATGCAAGGCAGCAGCTTTTCTGATCCAAGCATGAGAGTGGTATACCATCTGCATATGCCTTTCTTTATAGGCATAGTTTTGGCTTCAAAAGGATTGAAGCTTCATCATCATCAAGGCCTCAGTGTCTTGTTAAGTCTGTGGTATCTTCCTGTTCTTTATGCCTGGTGATTGTCATATCATACTGCAGGTCTTGGCAGTTCGTCCAGCAGCTGTGCCATCATTAGCGGCAGCACAAACAGGGGAGATGGCCACACGATATGTGGACAAGATGTGCAGGAGTATCTGGAACAGCACAGCAACGGATCAAATGATACCTATGAGGTGCGTACTGCTGAGACTTGCAGCAGTGTGCAGGTTGTGCTGCTGTTGACTGTCTGGCCAGCAGCCACACGCGATTGTTGCTTGCTTGAACAGCATATGAATGCATAACCAGTTGTCCGTATGGTTCGTGCTGTCTTGGGCGGATGCGTCAGTGTAGCATACATGCAGTGGTCGTGGTGTTCAGGCAGTTTTACAGCAGGTGTCACTGCTGGACGTCGTCCTTGAAGACTACAGCTGCTGCAGTTATATTGCTGTTGTTTAGCCAATGTCACTGTCCCACACGACGTCTATCAGCCATTACACACAAGTATACAGCTGTAGGGTTATTGTGAACAACTTGTCAAACACTGCAACTGCCCACAAAGTGTTGACAGCCGCGCTAAGGATCATCCTGGATGAGGGCAGCCCAGGTTGGTTTTGTTGATGCTGTTATAGGTTCGTGGAGAGATGTCTGTCAGACGGCTTGACACAATCATCGCAGAAGACGTTCAGGTTGGTTGTGACAAGGAGGGGGCAGCAGGTTTGCCTCATGCTTCAGTCCTATATGTTGTTATCACTCATATACTTTGGCACACACAGTTCAGTAGGTTTCTCATTAGAAAATGATCGCTGACGGGCGTATAGCTTTGTTCATGTAGGAACGATATGTACAAAGCCTACGCCTGTCGGCAATGATTTGTTGGTCAGAAACCTACTGGATTGTGTGTGCTAGCCTTGGTGCTAGTAGTGGATTCAAGATTCATGCACCATATCACAATCTGTTGCAACACCAGGTGATGAAGATTGATGTTGAAGGTTTTGAACTACAAGTGTTGGAGGGAGCAGAGCGGTTGCTGGCCACCCATAATGTCTGGTGAGTCCTTGGCAGCCTCTGAAATAGTTACTTTGTTGCTGTTTCTTCTTGTAATGAGTGGTTTGATTGTGAGTGTGGACTTGATACCCCCCTTAGCGATTTGATGGCTCCGGTGGGGTGCCCGATTGAGGGGGCGTAGGTGTGTGTGTGGGCATAAATGTGAGTGAAACACAATGTGTTGTGTAGAGGTCAGTGTTGGTACTCGGTGACTCATGTCCATACATATGGTGGCTGCAAACACACTTGACAAGATCCCAAAGTGCTGGAATACGCAACTGCAACTCACATACAAAGAGTACAGCATCACCGTAGTGATCTTGGCAAGTTGGTGTGCATTTCTTCAGCATGACCTTTGCATGAGCGTTGCGTTAATGGCAAGATGTTTACATTCATGGTATGATGATGCCACTAGATGCGAGATCGCACCTGCATCACTAATGGCTTCTGGCACAGACAGAAGTAGAAATATCTAGCTGTAACGGATACAGTAACAAGGCCATGCTTAGAGGATGTGGTTTCATTCTGAGCATAGTGCACCAGGCAACAAGCATGTTATGTATGCTGTGCAGCCATCCTGCAGCTCATGAGGATGGCAATGCTGTGGGTATCTTGTTAGAGGCCCCAAACAAACACCCAGCGCTGCTGATGCTTGCTGTCCACATGCAGGTACATCATGGCTGAGTGCAATGGTGGCATCATTACCCCAGAGGGCCAGAAGAAGTATCTCAGGTTGGTGCTGCTGAGAAAATTCCAATCCTCAACGTTCATATCTTCATGACACAGCATCTGCTTAAGGAGGTTTGCATGTGAAATACTGCGACCCCGGAGACTGCCAATAGTCGCTAGAATTCTGTATCAATCCTCTTTCCCAGTCGCCTGTTGGATGCGCAAACGCCAGCTGAAGCTGCAGAGAACACCTTGATGCCTATGCTCGTCCTGTTCATCAAGTTCCTGGTTGCACTTCACATGCAGATTCATGGACAAGATGGGTTACTTCATCAGCATTTACTCCTTTACTGGACCATTCATCAAGCCAAAGCGTATCGCAGCAGGCACAGCAGACATACCAGAATTTGCCAACTTATACTGCGTCAAGAAGGAGCTGCTGAGCCCTGGGATAGTGCAGCATCTGATGTCAGCAGACAACATCCGCGTTGGTGACCTTGATGGCTCTCAGACCAACAGATTCTAAGCGTGCAACCTTAGCCTGCCGAATTGGGGGTTATGAGTTGAGTATTGGCAGACAGCATCAAGCTGGCAACAAGCCATCAACAAGTGTCATGAAGCAGGCTTGTAGTGCATGCTGCTGACCAGCAGGTGACTGCAGTCGGTAGCATTGCTAGTTATCAGCATTGGCCTTGTTTGCTCTTGGTGGTGATGTGTTCGACCACAACATCAGGGTGCCAAGTGCTGTGGTGCCAAGTGCTGTGGTGGGATGTTGACGCTTCTCTTAGCAATCTGCAGCAACACATGGTGTATACCGACAACGTCATACGCCATACATTGACCAAAAACCTACATACTAGCATCCATGTATTCATTACCACAGGTCAGATCTGGTACATCCCTGTTGTACATCATCCTTTGCACCCTGACATCTTCATGCAAGTGTGAAGTACTGAGCGGCATGGCATCTCATCAAGGCTGGTTCACAGCTGGACTTGGAACAGTGAGCTGCTGGATGGGGGTTCATAATGATACAATGCTCAATCAAAAGGTAGGGAGGGTGGTCTTGGGTGGTCTCCCCCTTCACAAGTGAGTTAGGATAGTAATCACCGCCTTGTCCGAAAGTGAGCGACTCACTGGGAGATTTGAGGCGCGGGGCCGATGGCCGCAAGGCTATGGCTGTAAAGCAGTGATTATCATTATTACAATGCTCAATCGAATAGACAGTGCAGATTGCAGATTAGCATGGCTTGCTTTGTGGCAGTACATGCCTTGAACAGGGACAAACATGGCAGCAATCGTTCATATGTACTGCTGGGTGGTTTTAAGCCTGTCGGGCTTCAGCTTGTTGTGTGAAAGAAGTTTGGCTCATGCAGCAAAGTGAATGCAATGCTGGCTGATAAAACAAGCAACTGCTGCTCCTTGTTGTGCTTGGTTGGTTATTATGTAACGATATGGTATGTACTGTGAGTCTAGACTCAACAGATCTGTTGTGGTGACATGTGACATAGCCTGCCTGTTCATGCACCATCCGGATGATCTGGTCTATAATATTATACTCAATATGATCAATATGGGCAATGGGCTGTGCAACTATCACGAGACTTGGTGGACCTACTGACCCACAAGTGGATGCCTGCTCTCTGGTGATGTCTGGCATTGTCAAATGCATTCAGGTGCCGCATGGACCTTGAATTAGGCATGGGATATGACTTGACCTTTCCAGTCAGCTAATTCACAGATGCATGTGATATCATGCATCATTGCAGAGTTGATGTCCTGGCATGGTCCTCATAGCAAGGTGCTACAGGTGTAATATACCATATGCATACCTGTACAACCATGTATGATACAGTGACTGGAGTCTGAGCATGTCTTCTTGGGGGTCAGAAATCATCGCATGGCTAAGGAGCCTATGTTGGATGTTTGACTACGTAGTAGTGTTACTAGCAGCACTGCTATGCATTTAGTGAGCGCTGTGGCAGTAGTAACTTTACTACTGGTGAACATCATGTGAGTCTGCTGCAGCAGCTCATATCTGATCTGGCAGCCTGGATGCAGGATACAAAAAATAGGTAATTTGGCTCGTGCAGCAACATGTATGCGAGCACAACAATAAGCTGATATTGCTGCTTCTAAGGGGCCACCACCCAGATAAACGCTAAGACATGTTGCAGGCTCTGAAACCTCCGCTGGGGATCACCCAGCTGCTCTGTTTACCCGCTCTGTTGTCTCTGTAGGCTGCTCTGTTTACCTGTAACGAAGCATTACATGATGCATGTTGTACAGTTGAGTAAGAACCTGAGTGACTAACTGTCTTTCTCAAGTAGCATCAACTTGTACAGCCTGCGACCGCAGTAGCCTGCGTGCTTGGCAATGGTGCATGTGGTGGGTGGTGCAGCAAGAGATCCTGTGCCTGGCATGTGGCATGTAGTGCTGCAACCAGGGGTACCGAGCTACCCATATACTCTTCGTTTCAGCACTTGCTTGAGGTTGATATGCAACGGGCACCTTGTTGCCCAGGCTCATCATGCTGCTGTAGCTATCACAGTCAGTGGCAGTGGCATGCTTGCCGTGTACAGCAGTGTTGTGCCACAGCCCTCTCCTTAACCCTTGAGCTGTTGAGGGAGCGGTCGCTGCACATATTGTTGCAGCCCACTTGAGCTGTGTTTCAGAAAGCATAGCCATCATCAACATGTATACAACGGGTTTATCCTTGTTGAAAGTGGCTTGTCTGTTCCTGGCAACTGCAACCAATGACATTCAGGGGTGGGCTGCAGGTAGAGCAATACGTTACGATACCATGCCACCAAGGAATGTTCCACTCGTAGACACACAACTTTGTGGCAAGGTTTATGCGCCGCGTGTGGAGCCCAGACTGTCATGTCTGTCGCCCGGGTGATGGACAAGCACTTCTAGAAGGCCGTAAGGTGTCTTGTATGGTGCAAGCAGATACGCGCAGTAGACAGGCGATGCAGGTGAGAAGTTCAAGAAACCATTTCGTAACTAAACGTGACATGACACGTTCGTACACTGATAGCACGCAAAGTTGGCAACATCTGGCGCAGTGTATTCAACCGTAGATGGATGCTTGACGGCCAACCATTCACAGCGTTGTGCCAGCTCATTGCTACTTGTCATGCTTTTGTTGATCAGCAGGTGCCTGCCTCACAGCCTGAAAGCCTGTCGTTCTTCGGTTCAGCCTGCAGCAGACTCATTTAGACAGACAATTACAAGTCTTTTTCTACCACGTATCTGGCGTTCAACATCACAGCAGTTCACGATGCAAGCAGCTATGAGCACAGTGGGTAACAAGGCCATCACCAGGCCCTCTGTTCAACACCATAGCAGCCTGCTGGCCGCTAAGTCCTTTGGTCAATATCATATTAGAGGTCTGAATGCGCAGTACCGAGCGGGCAGCACTACCAAGCGCCAAACATCTTGGCTTCTGAGAGCAGAAGCAGGAGCAGGGGGTGGCAGTGCTGGAGGTGCAGGTGGCAGGAAAGGTTACAGCAGCGGGGACAACTCATCGTCCTCAGACGGAGACGGTGGCTTGCTCGGCGCTTACAACCGCATGCTGGAGCAGTATCCTCTGCTTGTCAAAGCAGTAACTACTGCAGTCCTGTCAGCTATAGGCAACTTGATATGCCAAGTCTTGATAGAGAAGAAGCAGGAGCTAGACCTCAGAAGGTTCACGATCTTCACAGGGCTTGGATTCTTCTGGGTGGCCCCATGTCTACATGTGTGGTATGGCACACTCAACAAACTGGTGACTGCAACTGGAAACACAGGCGCCATCATGCGTATGGCATGCGATCAGCTGGGCTTTGCGCCATTCTTCATTGGCAGTATGCTTGCCATTCTTACCGTGTTGGATGGTAAAGGCGATCAGGTGGTGTCCGAGGTCAAAAGCAGCCTTCCTAGCGCTATCAGAGCCAACTGGACGCTGTGGGTTCCTGCTCAATTCCTCAACTTCAGGTTCATTCCTGTCAACTACCAGGTGCTGTTCTCCAATCTGGTGGCAGTAGCATGGAATGTGTACTTCAGCTTTGCAACAAGGCCCAAAGCAGCCACTGCTTAGGCAACAGATCTTGCTGCAGCAACAAATGATGCGCAGCACAGGCATAGCAGTAACAGCAGGAAGCAAATGAACGACAGCAACAGCAACCCACCGACAACGGTGATCGTATGTCACAGCAGCCACATCATTTTGCAGCAGGGGTCTTTGTCGCATGACTCAGCCATGCGTGCTACTTGACGAGCAAACAGATGGTCATGGACTACAACCTACCAGTGTGTTGAGAGGGTGTTGTGAAAGAAAAGGGTTGTCTGGTTGCGTACATCAGTCGCAGGGCCCATAACAAGGAACTTTGCTGTGTCTTTTGCAAGAAATGGAATGCAAGAGCGTGCACTTCAGCTAGATGCATGTGCCACATCTCCCGTGTTCACTCAAAGTGTTTACTGAACACGTCAGTTGTCATTGTTGTTTCAGAACATATTACAGTAATATGACTGCAGTAACTGCAGTCCAGGTTGTACAGCTATTACAGACGGAGTGGGTGTCTACTACTACTACTACAGGCATATTATATGTTGCATGGCTGAGTTTATCATGATACTTTTGTCCAGAAGACCTGCCAAATTGGGTTGTATGGAGCAGTTCTTTTGGTATCGCAAACAACCGTCAGAAATCTATTAGACTCGTCCCGCTGCACTGAGGTTGATACTTGCGTTGCTGCAGCGGTCGCAGTGCAGCAAGTCAGGAGTATGTGAGCCTGGGTCAAACCTGTGTGAGTAACGAAGATGCAGCGGTGGTACACTGCAAAGAGCTGTGCAAGTTTGATTTCACATCAATGAACTTTGTGAAAAGAAAGGAAAATATGGCTCAGGCAGCAAGGTGAATGCAATGACAATATGAACAAAATGAACATGCTGCTTCTATGTATGCCATACACACCTTTAGAAGGGAGGTCATGTGCACCATTGCCATGTAGCATGTGTAGCAGTTGCGTGCAAGGGACTGGAGCTATCCCATCTTCCTTTTGCACAGGTGAAACATGATAGATGTGTTGACACTGTCTCGGCAAAGCGACATGGACTCTCTCAGGCTGCTTACACATGGGACAGCAAACGGCAACGCATACATTCAGGCAAGCGGATGTTCTGATTACTTGCTTACTCGCGTGTATGACCTCACTTTGAAAGTTGATCATATATGCACCGAACCTGCAACTTGCAAGCTGAGCTTGTTGGGCATTAGTGCCCTTGGCAGTACTGCCAAGGCTTGACATCGTACTGCAACACTGTCACCATGTCCAGGCAGGCCAACGAGGACAAGTTGTGACTATAAGCTTAAACTTATGGTCTCGCTTACAGCTGCGGCTGGTGTACAGAAGAGAGTAGGCGCCGAGGGCCGTTTCAAGGCACTGCCAGTACAACGGTTGGCTCAGGAGCGAAGATGCACTGGAAACGCAGACTGATGGGCAAAACAGATATTAAAAACATGTTTGGTTTGCAAAGGGTTCCGTGATAATGCGCGCACGCCTGTGAACATTTGAAGAGAAGTCTCGGAAAAATGCAGACTTGGCCGGTGCACCCGTCTGCACCGAGTAGTTCAACCAAGCAACCATTCAAAGCTTTTGCTCTTATGGAGTTCACTGAAGCACCTGTAGCTGCCTCCTAGGACCTCACGTAAACGCGCGCATGTCACGTAGATGCCACAACGCTTGCCGCTTCTGCTCCTTAGTCCTCGGTCGGGATAAAAAGCACATGTCTATTCTTTTCTATAAAATTGTATAAGGCGTTTAAGGTATCACGCAACACAGAGTAAAATTGAAATCAACTAATCCGACAAGCAAGCCAGATTATACTTCTACCGCAAGGTAGCTGCTAGATATGTTGCCTGTGGCAGGTCAGATTATAACGCGGCCATGCAAGAGTTCCCCTTGTCCGGCCACAGCAAGGGGGGTCTCCCGCGCCTTCGCCCGACCCCTGCCCGTCAGTCGTGGTACTAGCGTGAGTCTGCGGCCTTTACCCAGGTGAATAGCTCACGGAAGGCCTGTTTGTGCACGTGCTTGTGGGGCCTGAATCGTCGGGGTCAAGGTCCAAGCAGCATATGTGCAGCGCAGACGTGTATATGAGCACTTACCTTACCGTAGTTAGTGTTTGTTGTATTACAGGCCTATTGGGATAGTACCAGATAACGGTACACTTAGCAGAGCAAAGAGGTACGGCGACCAGCTATCATCCACACCCCGCCTGCTGAGAATTATGCCAGGGTTGTTGTGTTCGTGACGAGTTCGACCAAATATGGTACTAGTATTGAAGCTTGGTAGCAAAACTCCATGCGGAGCTGCATTTGCTGTATGGATGTGCATGCCAAGCAACCCAGGCAGCAGCAGCATTACAGCAGTTCATGTGAACATTCCGCCTTGATGTGTATGCAGCACATTACTCGCAGCCCCTCCTTGTAGTGAATCAGGTTCTACCTTCTTGCCCATGCAGTCGCTGCAACTATCAGCCAGACATCCGTCCAGGGGCTGAGACTTCTTTTGCTGGTGTAGTCATCCCTGACCCTCGGCCAAAGGTGGCAAAGGATACAGGCATCAACGTCACACAGTACGTGGCCGAGAACTTCAAGCCATATGACGGAGATGACTCCTTTTTGGCAGGCCCTACTGAGGCCACCAAGGCCCTATGGTCTGTCCTGGCGGACCTGTGCTGCAAGGAAAGGGAAAAGGTCAGTATCTGCTGGGGCATACATTGCAGCACATGTCAATTCGTTGCAGCACATGTTAATGATCACCTTTCGCTCAGTACTGCGAACTACCCTTTTTATGTCAGCTTGCTGCTTGAGGCTCATGTTCACTGTGTTGTATCCAAGAAACTGCATCGCCAATCGCATGGATCTGCTCATGTAAAGCAGCCCGTCCTGGTCAACCTGTTCATATTGGACCCCTGTTTTCTCTCTTGCAGGGTATTCTGGGAGTTGACCCACATGTTCCCTCCACCATCACCGCCTTTCCTCCTGGATACATTGACAAGGACAAGGAGGTCATCGTGGGCCTGCAGGTGAGGCAGTTGTCAGTGTCTTATGCATAGACATGCAGCAGTACCCCATGGTTTGCTTTAAGTCATGACCCTATCTGCATCACCCATGTTGCCAGTTGCAGCAGTCTGCAAGTGTAGCCACCTGTAGTGATGGATCGCCTGCATTGTTGCTACTGTTCCCTACAGACTGATGCACCACTGAATCGTGCAATCAAACCGCTTGGAGGTGTAAACATGGTGAAGGCAGCCCTCAAGGTGAGTGGTACAGCAGCATTGGCGGCCTGACCTGACCTTACCTTCTGTGTCCTTGCTATATGCACCGACTGTGAGTTGCCATGAAACTCACTAGTGCTTACAATGATGTTTAAGAGGCTCCTAAGACACAGAGGCACACAACCACATGACCTCAATGTCTGTTAAACTTGGTTTGCCCCTGCAGGCCTATGGCTATGAGCTCCCTGCAGACATTGAGTACCTGTTCTCCAAGATCCGCAAGACCCACAACAGCGGTGTGTTTGACGCCTACACTGATGAGATGAGGCGAGCCCGCAAGAGCGGCATCTTGACCGGCCTGCCTGATGGGTATGGCCGTGGCAGGATCATTGGTGACTACAGGAGGGTGGCACTGTATGGTGTTGATCAGCTCATCAAGGCAAAGCAGGAAGACCTCAAGGTACATGCCACATCTCCTCTGAATCTGCTTTGAGTTTGCTTTCAACGTCCTCTGACTACGGCTGAGCTGTGTTGTTGGGGTACCTGCCTATTGTGTGGACCACAACAGGCACACATGTCTTCCCATGTTTGCCTCTGCAGGCACAGTGGCACAATGATGCATGTTGTCATGCTGCACACCTGCTGCATACCGAGAAAGTAATCTTGTGATGAGCCACATATTATCATGCTTGCTGAGTGTTCATCACTGCAGTACCACCTGTTGGGTGTGATGGATGAGGAGAAGATTCGCCTCCGTGAGGAGGTGCATGAGCAGATCAGGGCACTTGAGGAGCTCAAGGAGATGGCAGCCAGCTATGGTGATGATATCAGCAAGCCAGCTACCAACAGCAGGGAGGCTGTGCAGGTGTGTGGATGGGGTTTTGGTTAAGCACTTTCCATCTTTACCCTATCACTGTGCTCTTAATCCTGCAACAACCCTTGAAAACTGCTTTGTGCCCAGTAGCAAGTACATGCAGCTTGCTGGAATGTGATTCTATTCCAAAGCTTGGCTGTCAGGGTCTATTGGGTCTGCATTGCTTGTTGCTGTTCTTGTTGTCTGCAGTGGCTGTACTATGCCTACTTGGCTGCTGTCAAGGAGCAGGATGGTGCTGCCATGAGCATGGGCCGCATTGATGCCTTCCTTGACACGTACTTTGAGAAGGACCTGAAGGCCAACAAGATCACTGAGCTGGAGGTGCAGGAGCTCATTGATCAGTTTGTGATGAAGCTGCGCATAGTCAGGTCAGTTTAAACTTGCGCCTGTTGCATTGTGCTGGCTTTTCATGTAAACCTTGCGCTTGCCCTGGCAAGTGCATGCATGATGCAGACAGCATCTAGTTCTAACAGACACCTGTTCAGCAGCACAGACCGCTTTGAGACCTGGTTTGTTGCTTATGCTTGCACTTCAGCTGTATGCGTTGAAGGATACTTTCAGCATGCATACATTGTCTGACGCTGTGCACACTGTATTGCTTCACAGGCACCTGCGTACCCCAGAGTACAATGAGCTGTTTGCTGGTGATCCCACTTGGGTCACCTGTGCTATTGGTGGCACTGACGAGCATGGCAAGTCCATGGTGACCAAGACCTCCTTCCGTATGCTGCACACACTCTACAACCTATCTCCTGCACCAGAGCCCAACTTGACAGTGCTGTGGCATGATAACCTGCCCAACAGCTTCAAGAGGTTCTGTGCAAAGGCTTCCATCAACACCTCAAGCATCCAGTATGAGAGTGACAGCATGATGAACGAGCTGTTTGGCAGTGATTACGGCATTGCTTGCTGCGTCAGTGCCATGCGCATTGGCAAGGACATGCAGTATTTCGGTGAGCTATCATACGTTACCCTCGACGATGAGTTACTTGTTATTTGCGACTGTATGCTGCATCAGTGTCTGTCGGCATGCATGTTGTTGCCATTGGGCAGTCAGCTACATATTGGCAGCACATCCCTTGCCTACCCAGCCCTCCAAAAGCTCCACTGCTCATTGAGAGGACACAGAAATGAGGTGTTATGGCGTGAGTTGCACAAGAATCACAAGAACAGCACCCCGTGAACATCATGTATTCCTGCACACAATGGTGACAACAACGTTGTTCTGATGTTGCCTGACTGCAGGCGCTCGTTGCAACCTGCCCAAGTTGTTGCTGTACATCATGAATGGTGGCAGGGATGAAGTGACTGGGGATCAGGTGAGCTGCAGCTTCCTTCTTCCAATGGAGGTTTGGCTTCTGGCAGATCTTAGGTGTATATATCGGCAGATCTTAGGGTTCTATATTAGAGTCCAGGAAGTACATGCTGCTGTACTGTCTGGGTTTTGGTATAAGCCCTGAGATATACTTATGCAACCCCAAGGTTTACATAAACTACCCAGAAGCACGTTCTCTGCCGGAGTTGTGCATGCCAGTCAGGGCGCCTCCCTTGGTCCTTCTGTTACAGTTCAACAGCATCTAGGACGATTGAACACGGCAAACATGTTTTGCATGGCAAGTATCTGCACGAGCATTACGTAGCATGACAAGAGGTACACGGTGGAATGTCTGCTGCAGGTTGGCCCCAAGTTTCCAGCGCTCAAGTCTGGTGATGGGCCCCTGGATTTCAATGAAGTCAAGGCCAGGCTGGATGAGGGCATGGGGTGGCTGGCACACCTGTACTGCAACACAATGAACACTATCCACTACATGTGAGTGTGCTCGGAGATCAGATACTTATTCATGCCCATTTACACCTGCTTTCACCCTACTGTCTTGTACAGGTGCAGTCTTGCAGCTTTGTTAACATGGTGGCAACAAGATGGGTGTCTTGCAGGACTGTTGGTATGTGTTCTGATGATACTGTTGTGATTTGTTGGCTGCAGGCATGACAAGTACAACTACGAAAGGTTGCAGATGGCTCTGCATGACACCCACGTGCGTCGCCTGCTGGCTTTTGGTATCAGTGGATTGAGTGTCATTGCTGACAGCTTGAGTGCCATCAAGTACGCCAAGGTCACACCTGTTCGGGATGAGAGGGGCGTTGCTGTGGACTTCAAGGTGCGGACTCATGTTTGATGTGTTTGGTGTTGTCTGCTTCAGTACTTTGCATGGTGCATGTCACTTCTGTACTTGAGCAGATTTGATCAGCTTTTGTCATAGGACTCGTGCACAAACAAGCTCATGCTGCACTGCTGGGTAGAATGGTATGACAGGTGGAGTGTTGTGGTTCTAAAAGCTGTGGTCCCAGAATGCAACACCTGATGCACTGCAGGTTGAGGGCAGCTACCCCACATACGGCAATGATGACGACAAGGTCGATGACATTGCCGTCTGGGTTGCCGAGACCTTCAGCAAGCACCTGCAGAAGCAGCACACTTACCGCAACAGTGTGCCCACTCTCTCAGTGCTGACCATCACATCAAATGTGGTCTATGGCAAGAAGACCGGTGCTACACCTGATGGACGCAAGAAGGTAGGGTTCATTGGGTGCTTTCTCCAGATGGTTGACCTGTTCTCTCCAGATGGCCGACCTGCATGTCCATCATCACTTTTTCATTTGGTAAGACCAGCACTTCTTCAGATGTATGAGCTGTGGAGACTTTGGTAGGGCCGACTCTGGCCAATTCAAACTGGCAGATGTGTCTGGGCTGTTCCTAAGTTTCACCAGTTGATGCATACTGTGGTTTCTGTGTTGCAGGGTGAGCCATTTGCTCCTGGAGCCAACCCTCTGCATGGTCGTGATCGGAGTGGCGCATTGGCCAGCTTGAACAGTGTTGCCAAGATCCCTTACCATCGCTGCCTGGATGGTGTTTCCAACACCTTCAGCTTGGTGCCATCGGTAAGTTTGTCGCATATTGGTTGTGATACTGCTGCAGTTTGTGAACAAGGAAAGCAACCAATGAATCTGCCATGAACTGCAGCAATATGGGGCAATGTTCGTGGTTGCTTTCCCTGTGGCCTGGAAAGCACATGTGGTGATGAATGTGATCTTCAAGCATGGGCTGGAATCAGTGGTCAATATAAGTGTCATTTGCTTTTACTTGTGCCAGGTTCTTGGCAAGGGTGGCGAAGAGGAGCGCGCTCAGAATCTGAGTACTGTGCTTGATGGCTACTTCAAGCAGGGTGGCCACCACATCAATGTCAATGTGCTGAACAGGGAGCTGCTGATGGATGCTGTGGAGCACCCTGAGAAGTAGGTTTTCTACCTGTCTTGTGTGCTGTTGTGACTGCCAACAGTGGTGGGCAGTCTTCTACCCCACGAAGCTTTGCTGTGTGGTGTGAAGCCTTGCTGTGTGCTGCAGGGGAGTTTGCATCTGCTTGTGTGTGTTCGCTGAGCCAAGTTAGCTAGCACAACCAGCAGTTGTAAAACGTCAAAGCAGCCCCTAGCAAAATTTATACGCCCTCAGCAGGAAAACCATATGCCTCTGTTATGCATCGATCTGCATGTTGCTGACTTGTGCTTGTTGTCCTGTATCTTGCAGGTACCCCAACCTGACTATCCGTGTGTCAGGGTATGCTGTGAACTTTGTGAAGCTGACCCATGAGCAGCAGCTGGAGGTCATTGCCCGCACATTCCATGATGAGATGTAAGTTGGTGTTTGCTGAGTGTGACAGGTGCAGCAGACACGCTGCATGCGTAACAGCTGGAGTGACAAGGTGGCATCTCTTGTTATCGGTCTGTTAGCTGATGACTATGGCGAGTCAGATCTGTTTCCAGCAACAGATGGTCCGTGAGAGTCCGTCCTGCATTATGTGATGTGCTATCAGAAATCGCCAGAGGGGTTTTGTATATCTTGTGGTATGGCTGGCTCAGCCAGCCGAGGATTGGACCCCAAGGGCCTTGTGGCCGGAGTGGGTGTTTGTGGCTACTATCACTATTACTGATTTCAGTCCTGAGCATGCATTGCTGTGTGCTGTGTAGCCTGCGAATGGCTGCTGAGATATTCAGCAACAACCGCTCATTTAGACGTTTGTTTGTATTCTGACTGAGGTGTGAGAAGTGTGTGGTGGCTTGTTCGTCAAGGTGGTTACATGCAAGGCACTGTGATTGCTGCATGTGTTAGGCAGGCTGTTGTCAAGTACAGCATTATGCCTTGCACTAGCTAGTTCATTTCTTGAGAATACAAATGTTGCATGTCACGCCTGCAGCATGATCTCTGTGCTTGCCTGCTGCCCGTGTGCCTGCTGCTGACCTGTCTTCTTAAAAACTGTGCATGATAATGAACCACAGAGCCCAAGCATCTGGGCTCTGTGAATCATGCAAGCAGAGGCTTGTCCACAGTGACTGACTGGAGTCTCGCTCGCACAGCAGCATTGTAGCTCCAGTGAATGTCATGGTGTGTAGCGTTGGTGGTCCTTCAGCTTGTATCTGCGTTGATGTAGCTACACAATACCTATATGTGATTGTGTGGAGGTGGGTTGGGGGTGGAGAAGTGCTGCAGGCTTCGCAAAAGCACCCCCCCACACACACACACACACACCCGTGTGCTTGTGTAGCAGAGTCCTGAATATGTTGTGTCAGTATGTCGTATATACCTTGTGTCATCTAGCAGGTATCCAGCTTGTTGGCGTGATTTGCAGTGTTCCTGCTCATGCTGCAGACAACAATGGGTCTTGGTACGCATCTTCATGTGGGTTGCAACATACATTGGCACAGAACGATCTGTATAAACCATCATTCAGTCTAATTCCTTTTCGAGCAGATTGTGTCATTGTCATTAAGATGCTTATCTTACATAAGTACAATGCGGTTGGTGCATATGTGGAATGGAGGGGGCCTTGTGCTCCATGAGGTCTCTAGTGGTTGACAATCAAGAGGCCCTTGTGGTGGTCACATTAGGAGCAGCAGTCGCTTGTTTTATCAGCCACTTTGCTGCACGAGCCAAACTTTCTTTCACATTGGGTAACTGTTACTGCCACCAACCGTTGGCATGCATCCATAATGTCTTAGAATAGCTCAACGGTTTAGGACAGATAGTATTGAGCACCTTTGATCTGACCCAATTCTGGAAGAGTA
>LWCB01008833.1:0-13765 GCA_001630525.1 Coelastrella sp. M60
TTGAGACATTTATTCTGCTCACCATGCGAGATGAAGGGTCCTGGGTTAGGTTGCTTCTCGTGTGTACTCTCTTCAGAACTTATGAACATTGGCCATTGCAAGGTATGGATGTGTCATCTGCCTGCTAACAGAGGACGCTGTACTGCGTGCCTTGCTAGCTGCAGCCTGATAGGATACGTGGTATGCATGCTGGAACAGTGACCCTGCCTCTCTCTGGCACTCAGAGCACTGAAGCTTGCTTGACCCTTCTGCACAGCCAAAACAGCACCGCCCCAGTCTTTGACGTACTGGTCAACATACAGTTCACCTGGCAGCCCTCGCACAATGCTGGAAGCAACACAGGACGACAGACTTCAGCAAGGGATGCTCCTGCACAACGGCACAACAGAGTGGCTAATGGCAACAGACCAGGTGGTAGGGCAGTGGGAGAGAGGGGTTCACTCAAAAGGGTTGAGCCTTGGTCCAGCCGCCTGCAGTTGCCAGAAGACCGTATCCAGGTGGCTGTGCCTGTTGGAGATACAGTAAGATCTAGCAGGCACCAGTGGGTGAAGGAGCTGGCGGAGGAGCTGAATGTCACTCAGGGGGATCCCTGGACAGCTATCAGGAAAAAATATGGCTGGTAGGTCTGAGTTGTGGTTGAATACCAACTGCACACAGCTTCATCTACATATACCATCAATAACACACTCTGCTGTTGCTAAATGCTGACAATATATGTGAGTAGATCTGGCGGAGATGCTCTGGAATCCTTGCAGCATGGCAACAGTATGTGTGCACAGCTCGCTGTATTGAGATGTATTGTACTGCTGTGGACTTGCTTTTGCAGCAAATCTTGTTGGATCCTTGTTGTTGTGATTGCAGGCCAGAAGGCCAGGGAACCCCTGAGAACCTGTTCTCCCCATATGAGACAGAGATGATGCCGGATGAGGCAGTTGGGTGTGACACATGTGCCCTTAGTATATGACAAGAGGTCAACACTGCATCAGTGAATCCTGGATTTGATGAGGTTGTAGACCAGCTATATGCTAAATCCCGTATGGAGTGCAGACTGATCGTCTGTGTAGTGCAACCCATTCACGCTGCGTGCCCTGATGTGTGATGCACCATGTGTATGCAGCGGCAGCATATGCAGCGGCAGCACAGCATATTGCACTGTGGATTGTGTGTCTCTTGTGTGGCTCGTTTGGTGGGACTAACACTGCAACAGATTTATATGACCACAAGCAAGCCTGCGTGGTATTGTTTTTGGTGGTTTCAGCCAGGTGGCTGCCTGATTGGGTGCAGTTATCAAACACATGCGCCTGTTTAGCAGCAGCAACTATAGTCCCTTCTGTTCAAATATTAATCTGTTTCTGCGCCAATTGCAACCCATTGCTTATGTTGTTGTTCATATTACATTCAATATGTAATGCTTTGTATTTCCCATTGTTGTTGAAGATGTACTCCTATTCCTTTTCTCATCTGCTAATCAGTTGTCTGCTGCAGTAGCAGGGTGAGTTTGATTTTGTTCACTGCATCACAAGCACATAGTTTGCTAGAAGCGACAAGGTTGCTTGGTTGGTGGTGATGGTGTGAAGCAGGGCAGTAGGGCTGTCGTGCTGCTGTCAACAAATGAACGCCAGCAGAGACCTGGATGCATAACAGCCTGCTGAGGCTTCCACTCATTGCGTAAGCCATATTTTGTTGACATGCCTTTTCCTACTTTGCTGCGCTTGTTGATTGATTATCTTTTCAAGGATTGGTCATCAATAACAATCATCTGCAAGCATACAGTGAGTTGAAGCCAAATGCATACACTGACTGGTTTGTTAGCATTAGCACAAGAGCTCGTCGGTGATTATCATAATGCTTCTCACCATTCCTTGGCTCATTGTTGATACTTGAGGCTGAAATGCTCACTGGTTGTTGTTAACGGTTGACAGTTGCTTACACCGAGAACAGGTCCATTGGCAACAGGCTCATCAGAGCCAGGCACTGAAATGTGCTGTGACTTCACCTTCATATGCAGGCATGCATGATACAGTCCATTGATAGATGGTGTGCTGCATTGTCTTTTACCAGCTGCTTTGACACGTTTGACAACATGCCAACCTCTGCATGGATTTATGTTCCAGCTGATTTGCTGGTTTGGTCTACAGTTGCTGACCTGACAAAGGCCCGTAGAATGGCCAAAACATGCCGTCATTGTAACTTGCAGCTGATGCGTAAAGGAGTTGCCTTCCCTGTCTGGGTGCTGGTTACAGAACGTCAGTATTACACTGCTGCAGCATGGTGGTGCTCAGCTGTGCTCTTGAAATATGATCAGGGCGCACATGAAGCCAACATTGATATACTACTGTCTGCACTTAGATCCTGTCATACCATCAAGTGCATGTGTCAGCCGTTGCTTACTTGTATATATATATATAAACTACCCATCAGCCATAGCAATGACGCCATCGGCCCCGCGCCCCATTTCAGAAGCGGACAATACATGTAAGGTGCTTCCAGCATTATGCTCATAAACATTCCTAATCTTCCATGCATTCATGAGATATCTTGCAACCCATGCCAGTATATCATACACAATGCCGTTCGCGCGGAATTTGTCTGCACACCATGCCACAGCAAACAATCTCCTTTCACATGTGCATTAACCAAAGCTATGATGGTAAATATTCAACTTGCGACATGCATATATCACATGCTTGTGCGTTACACTTTTGCTGATGACAACGTTATCATCATAATTTCTCAGATAGCACCTGCAGGCCATGACCTGACCTGGCCTTGCCTGCCAAAGCAGACCAACACCACTGCACAGCAGCAGCAACATCAGGCACACAGCTCTCAGGCTGCAGCAGACACTCCCTTTGCAACCAGCAAACTATCTCTTTGACAGTAGGGACGTGCTGAAGTCCCTGAACAGCATCATCATGATGATCTTGCTTTGCATGCTGCTCTAGTAGCTGCACAGCTGTCAGCCAGTTTCTCAGAGCACCACTGCCATCATGGCCTACATCCCCTATGTTGCTGCCCGAAATGCCTTTTTGCCCATCCACAGGAACTCGTGCTGCAGCTGCAGCGGCCGCCAGAAGTGGCATGTCCTGGGCCTTTGCACTTGATGCCCTCGAGCGTATGCTTCCACCGTTTCTTCTGATGCTGTTGCTGCTAAATGCTTTGCTGAGTATCCTTGCACCATCACCAGCAGCAGTAGATTGAAGCTGAGCACTGTGAGGACTGCCTACAGGTGCTTGAAGCTGTCTGCTGCTTCCAGTTGATACAGCTTGAGCTAAGTACGCTGCCACTTGCTGCAAAGTTGCCTCACTGCTGCTGCTGCTGCTGTTAGCTGCTTCACCAAGGGGAGGTGCATCATCCAACATGACCTGTCTAATGCTTTCACTGCTTGTCTGACCAGCATCGCTGACTGCAGTCGCTGTTGTGACAGAGCCCTGCAGCAGCTGCTCCACATGCTGCACTACCTGTTGTGTGTGTTGCAGAAGCGCCTGCAAATGCTGACGCAGCAATGTGTCCAGCAGTTTGGTTGCTGCTGCTGCCACCATAGCAGCTTCAACTGGTTCTTGCTGAACCTGCTGCGGTTGAGTTGCACTGGACGTCATGGGCACCACTAAGCTAGAATTGGCTGCATGCATCAGAGCAGCAGCAGCTTGCGACAATCCATCCCTGCCTACTGCATTACTGCTGCTGCTGCTGCCATCAGGATCAATCGGTGTATCATGGTTGCTGCTGCTGACAAGTGCTATAAGACTTGCTGTGAGCTCAGCTAGATCCTCCCTTGCCTTCAGAGGGTACAGGAAACGCAGAGCAGCTGACAAATCTGTCGCTGTCACACCTACAACACAGCACGTTTGGTAAACAAAGAATAAACAAACCTTCTTCTCTCTTTATTCGGTTGTAATGGATACCGTCAGCCAGGAGACACCCCTTCAAGACCTCTGCAATGTCGCAGAGGCGCTTTCATAGCTTGGAATATGGTTCTAGTATGTGAGAAGCAACAGTTCCTTTGAAAAGGAGTAAGACAGCGAGAGCCTACCGCTGATTTGAATGCATGATTAGCAGCTGCATCCGTGCACTTCAAGAACAGCTGATGCCCTTGACTCACCAGCTACTGCTTTTGGTCTTGGTGATGTAGTGTCTGCCGACGCTGATAGACTGCCACCAGTGGCTGCAGCCAGTTTCTCAAGTACCTGAACTACAGCTCTGATCTGCTGCTGCTGCTGATCAACCACCACTGTCTCTGGCAACTGACCTGTCAGCACATGCCATACTGCATCTACAACAGCGCTGTCATGCCTATGGCTACAGCAAGCATGATAGAAGCTATACCCAGCCGCTGCTGCAGCAGCTCTCCTGTCTAGGCCTGTATCATGTTGTGTACTGCTGCTGTCATCTCCGCCAGTGCTGCAGCTACCCGCTGCTTGAGCTTTAACTGTTGTTTCCGTAAAGTAGTAATACAGGTGTTCTTGAAGATCACAGCAACCATGGTGTGCTTCATGCGCTAGCTTGCAACGCCATATGTCTTGCAACTGCTGCTGCAGCTCTATTACAGTTGTTTCCTGCACCTCCACCAACTCATTCCACCTGAGATATCGTGGTACGTTTGTACCCATCCCCAATCCCTCAGCAAACAGCTTAGCTGTGTTGTTGCCATCTGAATGTTTTGACCCTAAACCTCCTGCAATTGAATCGCTATAACCATTGCTGATGTCATCAGATAATGCCCCCTCTGTTATAAAGTATGTTAGGGTTTCTGTCCTGATATTGAGGGTCCAGGGTTTGGGAGCTGGATCTGGCTGCTGCATTGCCTGTAACATGCTGACCTGGCATTGTAGGGCTGTGACTGTTTCCAGGTGCTGCTGCTGTATCTGACGCACTGTCTCAGCAGTAGACTAAATACATCAAAAACAGAAGAGAAAGAGTCTCTCACTGACGCAGCACAGCAGCCACAAGTATCACCAACCGCCAGCTTGTGCAATTTGCATCTATTGTCTACTGCAACACTCAATTTGAAACGAACTGTTGCATGCTTGATCTTGAAGATGCTAGCTTGATTGTAGCTGTATGACTTGTGGCAAGTCACCGGGTTTGCATTGTGCGCCACCAAGGCGAACAAGCTCCCAGTCATGGATAGCACACAATTGTTGGCATACCTTGCATCTTGCTGCAATATCCTTATCAGGTCCCCAATCCAGTGGTCTGGGTGTCAACAGACTCTGTGCAGTAGACGATGTATGCACTGCCACAAGCCGCTGCTCAATCTCCTCAAGCTTGGACTCAGCCTGCAAGGCACAGCATATGGTGAAACTGACAGCAGTCGCACACTCCTCCCTCAAATCACACAGGCACCTACTGAAGGCGCCTGGCGTAGGTTTGTTCAATCATTCATCCTTGATAGCAGTCACATTCTAGCACCCTTGGCACTGACAGATTATACCCCCCAACGCGAGTGAAGCAGCAGATGCACCCTTGATGCTTCACTCCTGATCGCACGGTTGGGTGATTACAAAAACGACCTCAGGTCAGGCCCAGATTACCTCAGCACAGCGCTGCTGTAGCTCCTGCCCCTCTGCTGCGGTGAGCCTTGCTGCTGCCATTGCTACTGCTGACTCCTTTTCCTGCTGCGCTATCAGGATCTGCTTCTTCAGTGCTGCAAGATTAGCCTCCCACTCGTCTTTGTCCTGAGCTGAAAGGTCCTGTACATTCACAAACATCGTTCCAGGTAAGTATCTTGTAGCCCTAGATTCAAAGTTAAATCCAAAAACCATTGAACAACAGTTGACAACAGTTCCCCCTTAAAGCTTGCCTAGCTGTGTCTGCTGTGCAATACAAGATGATTCACACGGAGCCTGTAGCAGATATGATTCTCTGGCTTAGTAAACAATACCTGCAAATTGCTGAGTTGGTTGAGTGCCTCATTGCGCTCCTCTTTTAGCTGTGCAACATCAGCTGACAGCCGCTTCACTTCATCCGCCGCTGCTGTGGCTTCTTCAACGGCGGCATTCTTTGCTGCTACCAGAGTGGCATTGGTGGCTGAGAGTGCCACTGCTGCTGACTCGCCTGCATCTATGGCAGCTTTGCAGGACAGCAGCTGCTGCTCTACTGCTGTGAAGTGTGCCTGCAACAAGGTGATCATCCACTCAGCCTTCGGTCTTAATGCAATTGTTACCACACCGTGGTGTGCATGGCATCAGCAAACACCCCTTGCCAGGCTACTAGGCAAAAAGAGATATCACACACTAACACAAGCCTCTGAGAAGAGCTGGCTGGCATTCTATGTTGAGCACCACAGCTGCTGTTGCAGAGTGTGTTTTCAATACAATACAACTTGCCATGATGAAAGAGACCCTTTGATCAGTCCGATAATAGGTAAACTGAACTCTTCGCAGAGTTCTTAGCTGTAGTATGTCGCACCTGATGCTGCAGAAGCTCCTTCTTAAACGTCTCCTGCTGAGCCTGCAGCACTTGGTTATCCCTTTGGAGGTGATGTGCCACCCTGAACCAGGGCATCTGATCAAACCGTAGGGGCATGGTGGCCTCTGCTGCTGCATAGCTGCTGTATGCTGCTGGGAGGAGCTGATCACGCAACTTCAGGATTGTGCTGCTGAATGGACCACACAGCTCTGCTAACTCACCAAGCAACTGTGGCAACACAGCAAAGCGATGTTTCAGGAGTGAGCTACGAGTCTGAAGGCTTGGGCTGTTTGAATACTGGATTCGGATCCGTGGCCCAGAGGTATCGTCAACAAACACCCAACTCTGAAGCTTCGAACGAAGCTCCAGGTATGAAACATGCACCGTGCGGGTACCTGACCTGTTCATTCTGGACACAACAAGTCGCAATGATGTAAGCGCTGAAGTAGCCCACACTATCATGGTCACCTGAAAGCAGACTGCAGTCTTCAAGCTGTTTGGCAGTGGGTCGCCATTCGCATCTACTGCATCAGGTTGAACTTTGCTGGCCTTATCAAGCGCCTCTGCAAGCTTGACTTCAGCGTATACTGCCAACGACTTGTACTTGCTGGCGTCCAGGAGGTTATCGGTGATGACAGCTGCTTGCTGAGTCCAGTCCCGGGGTTCCAAGGTGGTTGATAAGGACCCTGTATCTGCTGAGTTTGCTGCTGCAGGAGACTCATGCTTGCTCCCAGACCTGTGGGCGTAGTTAACGAGGCTTCTGCGGTTGGATAGTGCTTCGGCACATGAAGCTGGTTCGCATGCATGTCATGCAGTAATGCAAGGATCCTGCTCCGGAGCAGTGGTGCCTGTGTAATCGACGAGTGCTCACCGCCTACAGGATCCTTTGCTGGTTGCGTCTGCTGTACCAGAGATAGAATGAATTAGAGACACCTGAACTGCATTATGCACTTCAGCCAAGGCAAATCTCAGCGACGTCAGCAGCTACTGTAGAAGGGAGTATAGCTACCTGGAACATATGCCAGTGAGACTGCGCTCAATGAGACAGGTACCTGATCAAAATTACAGAAAGTCAACGGGCATAGCATCGCAAGAAGTGGGATGCAGACAGTGTAAGAAAGGGTCAAGCAGGCAGCTCTCGCAGCCGCGAAAAGCAGCGAGATAATCCCGTCTTGGAACGCAGATGTTGCTCACGACAATGTGTGTCAGCCTCTGCTAATAGACTGCTGAGCGTTCTGGCGCGTACCATCAGCCGTGTTGCAGCGTCATCTGATTGCACTTGTTATCTATCGTGAGCAAAGCAGCGTAAAGGCATTCTAGTAAAAGGCTCATCGGCAGTATCAATGCCTTTTTACACAGCGCACCATG
This sequence comes from Coelastrella sp. M60, assembly GCA_001630525.1. Taxonomy (NCBI): domain Eukaryota; kingdom Viridiplantae; phylum Chlorophyta; class Chlorophyceae; order Sphaeropleales; family Scenedesmaceae; genus Coelastrella; species Coelastrella sp. M60. The sequence continues at coordinate 7,780 of LWCB01008833.1, forward strand.
CCTCACAGCTCTTGTTGGGGCAACGTCTGGCTATGCTCAGTACTGCTCTCAGTACAAGTACCAGTACAAGCGGGTTGATGCTGTTCAATGCATCTTATGAAGTAGTGACATTGCAAACAGGTCTATGTAGAGCATTAAAATTTGGTCGAGCACACCCGATGCCTCAGAATGACCCAGAAAAACTTGGAATCCTTGGATTGTATGCTCAACTCTTATGCTGTGGAGTTGCAAGCACTAGAAGACTATCGCAACTTCTCTGCTACCACCATCCAACGCTATTATAGAGGTTGGATTGTACGGCTTAGACAGGCACGCGAGGTGAGCATGGTTACATGCATGCTGTCTGATGCATCATGCCAACAGCATCTGCACCTGTACAGCAGACAGGAAACGTAATGAAGCTGAGCCTTTCAACAGTCTTACTCACGGTAACCTTGTAGCTGTAGGTAGCAGCTACGTCTCACACCCTTCCCATCAACCAGCCACACGATAGCTGTTTATGTAGCTCCTGCCTTATGGTGCATTAGTGGCCTTACCAATGCAGCACAGGCAACATCGTACGTATTGTTTTCTTCCGACTGCAGAGGGCAGCTTTCCTTGAGCAGCAGCACTCCGCAAAGTCAGCTGCTCAGCAGGCAAAGCTCTTCTACAAGGCTGCTCGTACGATACAGGATGCCTGGAGGTCCTTCAGCAACAGACGAATATACAGGTGATACCACAGTTGGGTAGCATTGCTGTTGGAGCGCACACAAACACGTTTTTGTGACTTTGACAGCTATAACGTTCTACAAGCTGATCACTGCTGACTGGCCTATGGACACAACAGCATGCAGCAGCAGCTCTGTCAGCCTAGCAGCAGAGATACCAGCTCGTGCTGTACATGTAAACACCCTCGTCCTGCCATGCAAATAACCTCATACTTACCAAGTTGGCTGTACAAAGTTTGGTCAACACATTGCATTAAAACACAGGTTCTACCGGGACTTGATTCACTTCCGGGAGGCGTCTGACCCCCGGCAGTTGCTGAGGTGCATCAATGCTCGTGAAGCAGCACTGATAGACCCAGCAGCAGGACTTCATGTGAGGTTTAGGCTGGGAGGCAGCAACTTCCCACCTCTGGTGCTCTACAAGATCTTCACACATAGGCCAGTTACAGGTGAGAGGAGCTTTTCACCTGCAGCTGAAATGGAGCCCTTGTAGGTCCTACAGTATCGGATTTAATGGCTGGATATTGTACAGGATATTGTAGTAGGGACCATTAGGCACCACGCAGAAAACATAGCAGCAAATGTTGCAAGGGCAAGCCATCTGGTGTGTCTGGACCTCAGCATTACATGTAAAGCACTACAGACATCCTTACTTGACTAGTATTGCAAGGTACTTGTGATATGTACAGCACCTCACTGCTCTGATAAATGGACCTACGCTCAATAACGGTTACCTTCACAGTAGCTCCTGTGCAATTTGAGGGAGGGAGTGTGCGTGATACTCCTGACTCACAAACTGCTGCACGTTGCTGTTGTCATGCTCATTGCTGCTGCAGATATTGGGGCATTTGGACCTCGTAACTACGCTGCTGAAGATGCGGCTGTTCACAGTCCAGCAGCTCTACACAACAAACCAGATTCTGGGAGCAGCAGCACCAGCAGTGCAGCTTCACAGAAAGCACATAAGCAAGCATATCAGGAGTTTGAACTACCAGCAAGATACAGGTGATCTGATCAATTGCAGCGTTGTGCAACTACCAGCTTGTCTTGCCTCTGCTGCTCTGCTGTCCAGCCTCATTGACACTTAACAGCAGAACAGCACAGACAAGACAAGCTAGTAGCGTCGCAGGCTGCCAGCGCCTAGGCTCTTCAGAAGCCACCCACCACTGTCAGGATAGCATACACAAGTTGTTGAGGTCATGCTGTTGACAGTACTGTGTTATCCCCCTGATACACATTGCAGAGCCAACGAGGGCCCAGATTGTGGCCTACAATGGTCAAAGTTCTGACGATGACTGCTGGTGTGTTAAAATCTTGCAGGGAGTACATCAAGCCAGATGGCACCGTGGGGCTCCGTAGCACCAAGGGATGGTACAGAAGAGTAGATAACAATGGATGGAGGCCTGTGACTGAGCGGCTGCTGCTGGATCAGAAGCAGCAAGCGGCACTGCCACCACCTACAGCAGCAGCAGACAGCAGCATTGGTAGCATTCGACGGACACGCAGACGGCGTCGATGCACACGGCAGCAACGACAGCGGCAGAACGATGCAGCAGGGAATTTGCAGTGCGGGGATGGCACATGCATAGGACACCATAGCTTGGAAACTGGATCTGAAAGTGGGTCCAGCAGCAGCAGCAGTCGCAGCAGCAGCCCGGTGTACCATTATAGTTCCATTGTGAGAAGGTAAGTAGCTGTCTCTGCCAGGATCAACAGGATGCAGTGTTGATGACAACAGTGATTGTGTTTGCTTGGCACAAACTGATGTCGGGCTGTATTGCTCCGAATGCTGTGGCAGTATAGTTGGCAGCCTGGGCCACCACCACCACCACCTGCCTGTAGCAATTCCTTGCTGTAATCTTGCCTACTGTTGCTATGTTTTACTACAGAGAGGACAGGGCAAGAAGACTAAAGCAGCGGCGGCGGCAGTGGCTGCTGAAGATGTACAGAGCAGGCATGCAAGCTTCTGCAGCAGCAGGTGCTGGGGCCGTTGCTAGCATCATTGCTTCTGCAGACAGTCACGCCACCAGGTGTGTTTCTGCTGCTGCCACAGTAGCAGAGGCAGACCGCACGGCTACAAGTGCTGACCACAAAGCAGCCAACCGCAGCGGAGGAGGTGTTTCAGATGAGCAAATACTGCAGTTGCTGGAGCGGCAGCTGTTGCAAGGTGTTGGTGATCATATCGATGGCAGTGATGTTTCTACTGGGGCTGCAGTGACTGATTGGGATGTTGATGAGCTGGTGGGTTTGGGTTTAGATGCCGGTATTCTGGCATGGAGTCAGAAGTTGGACTATGATAGTTATCAGCAGCACTGGATCAGTACAGCTGTGACACTTGGATCAGAGGCAGCTGTGCCTGTCAGTGAAGCGATTCTAGTGCAGCAGTTGCAGTTGTAGTAACGTTGGGTTCTGGACCGCCAATGGCACGTGTGCTCGCAACACTTTAAGCAACCCAGCCGCATGTAAAAGCCAGAAACAAGCCTAACAGTCTGTCGCACCAGATAAACACAGTGCATGGAGTCCGAAGCATAGTGTGTCGCAAGCAACCATCTGCAAACAGTTCTACGCGGTGCCGGAGCTAGCTTAGCCAGCAGCTTTCAACTTCACTTATTTTTCCACAACGCATATGCTTCTGGGCTGCTGCCAACGGTCCCGAACGCAGGCGTCATGATCTACTGTATCGGAGGTGTCAGTGGCAGTGGCAAAAGCACCCTGATCCGCAATCATCCAGAGCTTACGGACTTGCCTCACTTCGACATAGCAGATGCATACGATGACGCTGAGGAGTATGGCTATCGCATCACCCCGCATGAAGCTCTGGATGAGCTGTTGGAGAAAGCTAGAGAGTACTTGGACTACCATCAGGGGCAATCCATTGTACTTGAGGCTTTCTTCAAGCCCAATAGCGAACAGCGGAGAAGGTATGTGTTTTCATCTCTTTGCAGATACAAAGCCTCCAGGGGCATAGGGGCATATGCATGGCGTGTGCATCGCTCTGTGGGTCTAGTGCCACCATCACCTCGACAGAGTCCTTTGTATGACCATGCAGCAGAGTTACTGAGTTGGTGGACTACACTGACCAGCGAGGCGTTCTGCAGTCATGTATGATGGGTCTCAACATTCTACTGGGCAGAATAGGTCCTGAATCATCGCTTGTTCTTTCAGTGCGACCCACATAGCTGACGGCATCCCAAGGCAAGTGTTCAACACCTACTCATGCTGCTGCTGCTTTAGGGTCATACGGCTGGCTGAACAATACTATCAGGATGTCACCTTTGTCTGGTGCTATGCATCAAGGCGTCAGTGTCAAAGACGAGTCCGCAGGCAACAAGGTGACTCAGCACGCCGCAGGTCAACAAGGCTTTGGCTGATCAATAGATCATCAATCGACCTGTTCCAGCCTATATACGGCGAGGAACCAGACCAAGTGTTGGATAGCAGAGGCTATTGCGCAAATTGTGGCCATTTTGAGGTGAGCTTTCGCTCTGACTCACGGATACAAGTGCTGATTACTGTCTTGTCAAAGGACAAGCATGGGATCTCCTGCAACAGCACTGCTTACCGTTCTGTCAGCACCCTTCCAACAGCCTGTGCTCATGCACGATATGGTGTGTGAACCTCTGCAGCAGAACATAGCTGAAGCTTAACCTGTCTAGGTACACTTGGGCTCCTCACCCCTCATTGACATGTGCCGCAACATAGTCCTGCCGGCGCTCTTGACAGCCGCAGTGAGCATTAGCAGCTTGCAATCATCAGGCAATTGAACGCCACAATGCAAAGTTTGTCTCTGATTATGCATGTCAGTGTTGCATATTGGTGCGTTGAATTCAAGATCAGTTTTGTGTCCAGTGTTTGTTACATCGCAGGAGCTTGAAGGCCCTGACTACCGGTATTGTGAGGATTGCATGCCAGAGGACTATGTGTATGACTCAGATAACGACAACATGTACTAGTGATATCACAGAAGGGTCCGCTGGCACAAGATCACAGCAGCAGTTGATGGGGCGTTTGCTGGTGCCCATGAGCATGGAACGGGGCAGCATACTACACAAGCAGGAACAATGCAGTTGAGATAAGACTCGTAAAATGTTTATGAATATGTATCGGCCCCTGCTTCCTTGCACCTGCTCGACATGTGCATAGTTGAACAAGCGGCATGCTTCCTGATGTGGCCTGGTTGTGTGCTATTGTTCATTGGGCTGGTTGCATGTGATTTGAGGAAGCCAGCCTGGCTGCAGTGCATATAGTGACAACACGAGGCAGTGTGTATTCTCCATCACAACTGACATTCCAAAATGTATACACCAGTGTGCTACAACTGTGTTGCACCTACAGCGTTTCAGGTTGCAACAGATGCCTGCGGTAGAAAGTAAGTCCATAGTTGTTGACCATGTGGAGTGTTGATGCAGCGCAGACAGTTTACTGCGTGTCGATAGTCGAAGTTTTCCTGCTTGCACCTGCAGTCCAGTTGATACTGCTACTTGTTTCTCTTGCAGCAATAGTGGCATGGATGTGCAATTCCAACTGGACAATGTTTCGTTAAGGCCGTACAGGTTTGAATCTGAGTGGCTCATCAAATGCCCATTTTTGCAGCAGTCAATCGTACCCTACTAAAATGATCTATGCATTTCTTAGTGATTCAGCAAACACAATCTGGTGGTACCAGATTGTGTTTGCTGAATCACTAAGAACTGCATAGAATATTTTCTGAATCTTCAGTCCTTTGAACTGCATTGTTCTGATTGTGTAGAATATATGTGGCTACCCATCGACCATAGCAACATTGCCATCATATTATGTAGTGACAGTCGGTCGCTGCTGTCTATCTTCATCAGGTATCTTGATACCCCTTTGCTGCATTTGATGTGTATTGGATCCTTGTATAGGTTGGGCTGGCTTGATAAGTTATGCAGTCTGTACAGTGAACTTTTGGATCTATCGAAGCAGTTGATGACCCTTAACAGGTTGATCTGCTAGGAGAACTGGCAGTGTTTCTTTTTCTCTGTTTCATGATGACATATTTCGAGACAATCACCCAATTTATCATATGGTAGCGACACGTGTTGGTGCTACCAAGATGTCATGTATGTTGTGTACACAATGTTTTCGTGTGGGACATTCCTTGGTGCATGTTGGTTATGTAGACAGTTTGCTCAGTAGCCTTTGCCTGGAAGGCTGCCCCAGAGGGGTTGCTGTATCTTATGGTATGGCTGGCTCAGCCAGCCGTTTGGTTCTTGCCCAAGGGCCTCGTGGCCGGAATGGGTGTGTCTACTTGCACT
>LWCB01008835.1:0-11775 GCA_001630525.1 Coelastrella sp. M60
CATGCTGCAATTGCCAGTGCTCCAGGACTACGATCTACAAGCCCAACGCGGCTAGTGACTTTGGAATGTTTTGTAAGTGTTTAATATATATAACCAAATTTCACAGTCAGCCGGCAGAACAGTCACTTTGCTGCACGAGCGAAATCTCTTTTCCACTTTGCTGCTTCAAGCAAGTATTGGTGATCTTGGTGTCTGTGGACGAGAAAGGACTTCAGCATGTTACCCCAGCTTACAGCGAGTGACAGTACCAGTAGTAGCGGCCCTAGCTGCATGACGCATAACCATGTTCTCCTCTTCATGTATATGCTATGCTTTGTGTGTGCTTCTATGTTTCTTATATACCATCTTCAAAGTACAGACCACTTTGACAGGGTATAACTCTTGTACCCAGCAACTGACTGTGAACAGATAAGGGAAGGAGGTAACACTTGGTAAGTTCTTCTGTGAGTGACGCTCCAGAAGGCATCATGTTGGTACCAGCAACCAATCACTATCATCCTTTAGCATTGCATTCACTTTGCTGCGCGAGCCAAACTTTCTTTCCCATACTGCTGTCCCATAGACGTCCGAAAACAACTCCTTATCACATTTGGACCCCTCAGCAACTTACTGCAACATGATGGCCACTCCTGCCCAGACCCATACACAAGTGCATGATCAACAGGTGTCTACTTGTAACGTGCTTTCAGATCTTTGTTATGGGGGTCATGTCACACATAACTCTGATGGTTTATGCACAGCCCACAGCCTCAGCCCCTGCAGATGTGATAGAGACCCTTCTCCTTCTGAACTGCTGTCACTCCCACTTGATGCATCACTCCTGTCAGTGTGACTATTCCTCAATACCTCGCCCCATGGTTTGCCCATCATCCAGGAAACTGCCTACATGAGACACACACAAGCAGCAATATTTGAAGAGGCTGACTTTGTACAGCAAGGGTGTGCCTGTGACAAGGGCAACAGCTCTTGCTATTTACGTCAGGGCAGCTACTGCTGCAGTCAGTGCATCATTATAACTCATCATTAGAAAGGATCGCTAGAGGGACTGATACCTCAGGAACAGCTGACATGACCACTTGCAATAATTAGGATTGTGAACATCTGCAGCAGACACCAGTGATTGCCCAATGCAGCGCAAGCAGTAGTGCAAGACACATGTAGGTTGCTCACTTGGTGATGATCGACATATACAGGCCCTGGCGTCAGCACACCCCTCCTTGTTGCTCGTGCTGCTGCAGCTGCCCTTGGTGCATGACCATCACCAGCAGGCAACCATTGAAGTCGCCCTTGGAGCAAGGCACGACATGAGTGCCATGGAAGCAGCATGGAAGGATGGCCTGCATCAGCAGAAGTCACAAGCCTTCTCTGTTTGCAGGGGCTGAATGCAAAGCTGGAAGGTCAAATCAATCCACTGACACAGGCTTGGTCAGCTTGCCAGGATGTTGTTTGCATATATACTGAACTGCATACAAATACTACACATAGTGTCTACTGTACCAATCAATAGCACAGCCAGATACATAACACTGGATTGGTACCCCAGCCGACCCAGCTGCCAATGCTCATGCCTGTCATCCATGCTCACAGCTTACAATCACATTTACACTTACGCTCTGCTGCACGGCAAAAGCTGTGATAAGCACCATCTTCTGGCAACCTGTGTGCGATGCAGGAGTTGGCCTCACTGTGGACGTTAACACCTGTCTGGTGGCGCTGCTGTGATCGACACCGTTGCTGCTGAGGCTGCCTTGCTGCAATTGGGAACACTAGCTGCATGTGTTGCTGCCAGAGGTCATCACTGGTGGCTAAGTCATGCCAAGTCCTGCACACACACGCTGCTGCTGCCAGTGATATGGGGTCCAACACCTGCATAATGACCTGGACCACCTCTAGGGGAATGTCATCTAGAATAGCAACCATGGAATCATCAGGCTCCCAGTTGTCCACGTCAGCAACCAGGCCTGCAGCACAATTACTGCTACAATCTTGGCATGTAGACAAGCTTGAAAAAGAGGTCTGTGCCAAGGGGAGCAGTGGAAACAGAACGTGTTCTCTGTGTCACTACTAGCATTTACCAGTCCTGCCTTGCCTTGAGTTCAGATATTGCCACTCATTGCCAGTGGCTGGGATACAACTCTTGGGCGCAGTGTTTCAGCACAAGGAATGGGCAGTTTGTCTCAGACCTGTGTGCTTCTTGGCTGCTCTCTTGGAGGCAACTGCTGCTTGTTTATGCTCCTTAATCAGCTGCTGGCGCTTTTGCTGTGGCAGCACACGCTTTGCTGCTGTCAACAGAGCTGCTGTAGCTTCAGCCACTTTCAGGCAACTGCAGTGCGTGAATGACAGGCAATAAGGCAACTGCACATACCTGAGAGCTGCTGCTTGTCACAGCATGACGGCAACACTCGTTGCAAGATTTCTGTTTGAGCACTGCACGGTATTATTAAAGCATGAGACACCCACAAAGCAAAAGCAAAAAGCCCACTATTGGTGTCTGTGGCCTCACCTGTCCACCTGTTGCACTGCGACCAGCATGTCGTTGTACACGGCAATCTGTACTCTCTGCAACCATGTAAAGGCAAGCTTTTAGTGACTCTCAACCTACGTCTAGAAGCATCTGTCTCTGCTGACATCAGATCTGCACACCAACCTTGCTTGCTGTTGTGTATCCCTGGAGAACAACCTCTTGCAACTCTCTCAAGGCCGATGCCCGAAATTGTCTGCAAACGTTTGCACGTCGAACACATGGACATCAATTGCCAAATTGGATTATGAATGCAGTTGCCGCTTAGCAGGGATAGCATGACAGGTGATGCACAGTACAGCATGGTTACTATCGGTACTTGTTGCATGCTCTATCATGCGATAAAGTGATGCAGTAGACCATCAAAGGACTTCACACAAGTATATTCACATAACGTGCTGTTCCAGGTTGCCCTTCGTAAACAATTGCATCATTACACAGGTTGCTGGGGTAACCCGCACTGACAACCCACCTGTTGCGGAGCCCATCAGCTATGGTCGCCGCCTGATACCTGTCGTAGTCTAATGTATGGCATTCATCATCAGAAGAAGAACAATCGCTGCTGTCTGTATACACGGCCTGTAGCCTGACCCTGCTCATGTTGCGTTCTCGCGCCTGATGTTTCACCAATAACAGCATGCCTCGTCAGCCACAACTTGACGTTGAAAGTGTAGTTACGGAATCCCTCTTATGCCTTCCGAGGCCTCTCAGTCAAATCTGCACTAGAAGACAAGTGGTTGCAGTACAGTTGGCTGCACAAAAACCGCACTCAAGCGTCCGGCATCCTCAGCAAAGTCGTCACTGAGAGACTGAAAGATGTACCCGCCAGCATGTTGACCAGCGAACACACGTGGTGTTCTTGTGTTGGGTGACCACCTTGTGTTGCAACAGCCTTCTCAACCATGGAGTTATCAGCGCCCTGATCCAACTGCAGACAGCACAAATACACCAGGAATATAGATGACAGATACAGATGGGTATGATCCTTCCTGCACACAGAGGTGTTTGAATGGCTAGCTGTGGTGGTGCCACTGTACATGCTGCCCTTGTTGGAAGCCTCATAGTAGTGGCTGACTTCGCAGGCGGGCAGTCGCACCTGATGCGTCTGAAAACGAGCGTTTCATCATGGAATTGGAGTTTGTGCAGTCGCTAGGGAACCCGCATTACCTCCATTGTGAGTCCTTGTGTTGGACCTTGGCACCCGCAGCACACTGTATGGCAGGATGCAAACTGCCAACTCATTGTTTGAGACGTGTCAGAAACCTCATCAGATTACGACAAATAGCTGTTGCTGCTAGCGTAGCAACTCATCGCTGCATCATTTGGACCCGGACTGATGCCCCTGAATGTGCTGACGGATCATTTTGCATGTCAGGGCTGGCAGTAAACAAGTACTTTGAAGACCCCGCGTTCTTCAACTACCTCAAGTACCTCGGGTACTGGAAAAAGGAGCCATACGTCACATACATCAGGTGCGCTGATGTGCAGCACAGAACCATATGCCCAGGCCCAGATCAATCATCATCAACAGCAATCGTTCCAAGAAAGGCAACCGCCGCTGATGCATCAGTACTGCTCTGAAGCCAGGGACTAGCTCAGGCACTGGTATTGTTTCCACAGCAGCCTTCAATCACGTGTATGTGGTCTTTAGCCAACTATTGTGCAAGCGGTTGGAGTTGCTGCTGTAGGTTTCCACAGTGCCTTTTGATGCTGGACCTGCTGCACGATGAACAATTCAGGCACATTGTGACAAACTTCCAGCTGAAGGTGAGTTGCCAGCTTACACAACATGCTACTGACACAAACACTTGCTTGTTTGACTCTGAAGCTATCACTCCGGTGCTTATCCGTTATGATGTGTCAACCTCAACACACACCCGATGAATGCTGGCATAAACAGACCATGGTCGTATTGCTCATAAACAATATTATAGCTGTGGCCAATCTCTGCCTTTGTCTGTGCTTGGCATCCTGGTGCAACTGTCAACACCCCTTCTTTTGTCAACATCAGCATCCCCAGCCATTCTGCTGATCAAGTGTAAACATGGTCATTTTACGTCCTGCTGCAGGAGGAATTGCTCATCAAGCAGCACTCTTACTACTCTCACTATAGAGCGAATCGCATAAAAGAAGCAGCGGCAGTGGCAAGCAGTTCGACTATGTCATCGCCGCAGCAGCAACAGCAGCAGCAGCAGCAGCAAGCGGCCGGCACAGCAGCTGTGGGAAACTGAAACAGTTTAACGCCATGAGCTCTTATGTGTAAGCAGCTGTACAGGCTGTGCCGCACAGGCTGTTTTCACCCCACTGAAGCATGTCCACATCGCCGTGTAACAGTCCGTACATTCACAGCAGTGCTGTACGATCACAGCATTACTGTACATTCAAGATCCAGGTCAAGTGACATGGGCCTGGTGGATCCTGTGAGGAGTGCATGAGTAGATACCCGTATGCAATAATCATAAATGGCAATATTGGTGTTTGTGGACAAGCAAGGACTTCAGCATGTTACCCCAGCTTACAGCGAGTGCCAGTACCAGTAGTAGCGGCCCTAGCTGCATGATGCATAACCATGTTCTCCTCTTCATGTACATGCTATGCTTTGTGTGTGTTTCTATGTTTCTTATATATATGGTTGCATGAACTGTGATACAGCTAGCCATGAACAAGTTAGCCATGCAACAAATAAGATGCCTAATACAGCTGAATGATACAATGATATGTACTACATATCATAGTATGTGCAGAATGCACAGCTAGCTGTCAGGGCCTTGTGGCTGCAAAGGGTAAATACTACTTGACTAGCCGTGGAAGGAAATTTGGCTCTTGCAACAAGTGAATTCTGGGACAACGTATGAGCAGTTGCTGCTCCTCTGCAGTGCATATCTGCATGGCTTGTAGAAGCAAAGTTGGTGTGACATATATATGAATCATGTTGGTGTGACATGTTATCTTTGAGATCATGTCACAACGGGGTGATGTGGCAGGCATACACAAGATTACACAAGATTGCACACTGTAAGGCTTTAAGATTACACATTGACCCCTCAGCAAAACTTGATCTCTCAAGCACATCGTGTTGAGCGAACAGCAGTGCTGCTCTCACAGCCAGTACCCTCGGTAAACATTAACAGAGCTGGCACGCCTGCACCAACTTGTTGCAAGCACTGACTGAGTCGTACAAGTACTCAGCCACCCCAGTAAGCAACAGGTGGCTGCCTGCGCCACTTCGCCAATGTTGAGAGTTGGACTATTGGGTTCCCAATACATTTGAGAAAGCCAACAACAAGTTGACCGCCTCCGGCGACTGGCCCTTGGGCATTAGAGGAACAATCAACTGTGCAGCACAACATGTGCAGGATTTCCTGATGTCTCAACAAGTGAAGGCAAGATGGTAGCGAGAAAACTCGTTCTGCACAGGCTGTCATACAACCTCGCAAATGATGCATCGATGCAAGGACTCTACCAACGTGACCATCTGCAACAAACCCCGGACTGTGCTACGTTGTATGCAAGTGGCCTCATAGGCAACAGAACCTGCTGCACAATGTCCATATACGTACAGGACCATATCTTTCACTATGCACAAACAATATGAAGGATGTCATCTGCCAACAGACAAGGACAGGCAAAGTCCATGCTGCATAGTCCAGAACAGCCTTGGTAGCTGCTTTCACTTGCAATGTTTAACGCTTGCTGAGCTCACAACCTCCAAATCAAGCCAGCCATGCTGTGTTGATTGCACATAACAACACACGATAACGCTGTAAACACCATACACGTAGTACAACATTGCCCTGGTCTTATATGTGGCATTATAGCCACCAAGCATACATAAAGCACTGCTGGAGCAGCAGGCAGGCAGCCATTTGTCAGATGCAAGCATTACCAAGTATTCAGATGATTAGCACTCACATAACTGAGCAAAAGAACATGATATGGCAATCTGGATCAAACTCTCAAAAAACTTAACACACAGCTGTTCAGAACAATCCTCAGACTAGTCAAAGTCAGTGCTCAATAGTCAAATCAAAACTACCAATTTGATACTCTAAACTATAGCAAAGGACTACAGCAACAGACTAATCAGCAACAATAAGAGCATGGAAGAACATTTGAAAGTACATGCATCACATGCTTATTGTGAAACAGAGCTTGGTTTGATCTGAGCGCAAGCCTGTGAGCGACATCATCCTTTCAGATCCACAGGCCGACGCTGCATGACATGAGACACCTAACATTGCTTGATTCCTGAAGTCCCATCACTGCCTCCTTGTTGACAGAGTGGCTCAAGGCGTCATGGCGGGGTAGGTACAAAAGCTGACATAAGGTACACAGGGACACACAACAGTATAATCCACTCTGTGTATCAAGAAACCACCCCATGTGACAGAACCAACTTGCCACACTGTAAAAGGGCAGGACCAGCTCTTCTGTAATGGCTGGTCTGTCAGTGCTTGGGAGGTCAGCTAGGAAGCAAAGGTGTGCACCAAGCTCGCTGCTTCTCATACAGCAGACTGTGGCAAGACATGGAAACAAGCACAAGCAGGTGGCGTGCGTACCACGTCGTGAACGCCTCTGATGCAGCCAGTTCCATCGGCACCTGTACTGCCGGTTTGATCGACAGCACCACACAGAACTCAAAGCAACACACGAAGCAACACCCTTTTCTGTCCAGATCCAAATACTTCACTGACAACAAAACAACGTTTGGCACCTGCTTGGACAAAGCAACAACACAGCAATCCTAAGCTTCTTGCAGGATCTCCACAGTGGTTTGCAGCACAGCTTGCTTCTGTGCTGCACATTCATAGGTGCAAGACCTGCCAACTGCACCGGTTGTGCTCTTCGCACACCACCAGCTGCACATCAGCTGTCACAAGCATGAATGGAGTTCCAGAGAAAAATGCTTGCGATCCAAAGCATGGTGCACAACAACACCTAGCCTATGCAAGGACCCAGACAAAGGCAGCAAACAACTTGACACACAACTGCATCTGCAGAGCTGCAACCAAAGGCGGCATCAACAGCTGCACCCGATGGGCCCAAACGACAAGCAAAACCAACTTGCACATACCACCTTAGAAAGAGTGGCAGGTCATACTGGCAAAAGTTGGCTTTCAGCCACACTACAAGAGTGATCATATGTTGGTCAATTCTGCTTCAAAACCTACGGATTGAGCAGACATGCACATGCCCCTGATCGCAGTGACACAGCACACCAAAACCACTGCACGTCAGGTCCAACCTATGGCCTCCTGTGACTCCCTCTGCTGCCAAGAAATCACCAACAGTCAAACATGCAAGGGCAACATATACAGACACGATAACTGTGCATGGACAAAGTGATAGAGCAACAAACACACAATTTGGTCAGATGTACACAACGAGAATATCAAAACTTTCAATGCTTCCCAACAATGCTTCAGCACTGAGATCTGTTCAATTGGTCAAACTATTCAATGGACTGTCATGTCAGCAACAAGCAAGACTAACTCAACTCATCAAAAATGCAGCTGCACCAGTGCCAACCAGGCTTCCACCATGGCAGCTGGAGACAGCTTTAATTGCAGTAGTAGGTCAAGCAATAGTTGATCTGTCAAAACTACTCTATGCGGCACAAGGTTTGTGAACTCGATACCCATCACAAAGGTCATGGTGCGTTATTAGCATTAGGTGATACACCTCCTGGTGCAGCACATAGATAGGCAGCTGGTGCAAACTGGTGTCACTAGCACTTCCAGTGACACAGAATCTGCACAATAGCAAAAACTTGCAGCTCTGGTCCACGGTTGAAAAGGCCTCTACTGCTTTCCAGCATGAGCTTGGCACTGTCAGCCAACATCTGATCAAAGCAACAAAGCTGGACATGCTGCAATTGCACACAGAGCAACACACTACACAAAGCCTATACAAAGAAAGGCTGCAAAGCAGCTTAGATGACACACTGGTGGCGGAGAAAACACAGCAGCAGAATGCAGTCAACCATGATACCGATCGCACCAAACACGCTGCAAAGACGCAACACGGTTGCAACATGCATCAGCATGGGCACAGACAAAGCAAACGGCACACACGGCTGTGGCATGTAAGGTAGGAAAGGCAACTGCTTGCATGGACACAATACCTTCATAACTCCAAATACCAGAAGTTGTAGCTGTTTCACCGCTAATTGCCCCTCAGCTGCAAAGGACACCACCAGAAGATCAGCCAAAGCTACTGGAAGGTAGGAGGCCTTGGTACTGCTCACTGACTGTGGGAAGAAGCAAAACAGTCCATACCAACTACTTCATTCAGGATCATCTTGAGCTCTGCCACAGCCCTCCTTTTACAGCTGTCCTGCAGGTGGGGGTATGTGATGGACAGCAGCCACTCACGATCCTGACTTGACATGGCCCTCAAAGCACGTGTCAGGGACAGTCGAGCTGCAGTGCCAGCACCCAACAAGTTCATCACCTGCACCACACCACAGGCATTGCAAAGTGAATATTGCACTGCAGAGGCCGACACAAGGGCCAGATGTACTGATTCAGACGTTTCTGCATCAGGGTGCAACGCTGATGCATACAGGCTCAGCTGTCTGGTTGAAACTTGAACAGTAAGCAGTAGACCCAGACTTCAGCCAGAGTGCCAGGAGTACGTCTTTGCTGATTACATGCCAAAGAACACAGACTGCAGACATATGTGCATAATATCAGAACCGCACCTGCACCAAGCCTTTACCAACCAGCATCAGGTTATCAGCATCTGGTAGGTCAGGCCAGTCACCAGTGGCTGCAGCCTCTTTCTCTGTGCACACCAGTTGTGGTTGCTCTGCTGATGCAATGACTACTGAGGTTGTGTCAATATCACCACTACAAGCCTCCCCCATTGCAACTGGCTGTTCTGCACCAAGAGCAGCAGAACCCAGGTGGCGGGCTGCGAGCTGGCCATATGCAGACAATGCACTGGTGGCCCTGCCGGCTTCTGGCGACCCATACTGTGACCAAGCTTGCTGCTGGTGGATGTATCCGGATGGCTGCCTGTAATGGGCAGCTAGCATTGATGCCCAGGGCCTGTGCATGTCACTGAACGGGTATGCATCCTCAGCTTGACCAGCTGTAGCAAGGGGGTCATAGGCAACCTGCTGGATCTGCATGGTGTTGCGACTGCTGAAGGCACCAGCTGCTGCAACACCTGGGCTGATATTGCAAGGTCCTCCACTGCGGCCTGTGTGCAATGCAGGGGCTTTGCTGAGACTGCTAGCACCGCTGTTTGGGCTGCAATTTTGTCCCTGATCCCAGTTAGCATCCCCCCAATTGGCAATACCCACATTTCTGCATGGTATGCCAGTGCCTGGACATCCTGATGAATGCTGCTTTGAAGGCTCTGAAGGCGGCACTTGTGGCAGTGCCACTCCAGGCTTCACACTAGACTTCGTAAGTACCCCAACTGGGTCCAACCTGTGCACATATGCTACTGCGCCACTGTCACATGGCAGGTCATACCCTTCTATCGCAGACAACACCTCACTCTTGAGGCTGTTCACTACAGCACTATCTGCTGCTGTTGTTGGTGGGACAGATCCCACGTACATTGGCTGTACATACGCTGAGGCAGCTTGGCCAAGATGAGCGGAAACACATCTCCTGGCTGCCTTAGGGCTGTGTATGGTGGGCTCAGTGCTGCAGGCCACTGCTGCAACAACATCAGCAGTGCCAGCAGCGCCATAGCAACTGGCATCCACTGCCTGCACTGTGGCAAGCGCCTCCTTGAGAAAGTGCTCCTGTTGGACTGCTGGCAATTGCTGTTTTGAATGACAAGCAGCTGTATAAGGAGGGACAGCATGTGTTGAGTGTCTGTCGTCTGTAAGCTGCGCAGCTGACTCACTTGCCACCCAATCATCTGCTGCTCTGCCAAGCAACGCTGGTGACCACTGAGCTGCTTGTTGCCTGCTGTCTGCTGCTGCAGCAGATGCACTCTTCCCTGCAACGCTGTTGCTGCTGATTCTGCGGCGCTTGCTCTGTGTTGCTGCATGCTGGCCTTGCATACCTGCATACGCAGCTGCTTGTGCAGCAGTGTCTTTCCTGCCCACCTTGCCAGCACGGCACGCTGTGAGGGGTACTTGAGGCAAGGCAGCAGGATGAATGCTTTCACCAGTTGTTGCAGGATCAAAGCCACCAGCACACATGGCTGCTGCTGCAGTCAACACTGCCGCGTCCACTGGGCCATCTGCATTGCCTGCTGACCCAGGCGCTGCCGCCACTGCATTCGCACTTGCCACTGCCTGAAGCTGTGCAGCATGGTCAGCCAACAACCACAAGCCCGCCTCACTGTCTACTGAAACACCCGTTGAACACTTGGCACCTTGCACGGGCAGCTCATGACACCTACCAGCGCCCATGACCAGTGCTTCTGCTTCTGCCTGCATGGATGAACTCAGTGTGGATCCTGGTGCTGCACCTTCTGTGCTGTTGAATGTTTTACCAGCTACCTGATGGGTGAACATGGCATTGTTGCTGCAGGTTGCTCCCAACAAACCACATGCAGCCAGCTGTGGCTGGGGCTGACCAATATGACAGGAATCGAATGTCTGCAGACGTGTCTCTGCCTGACCACGATTGCCAAGGTCTGGGCTGAGATGCTGTTGAGTTGTTGGACCTGCTGTGCAACCCAATTTGACGTGCCAGTGATGGTACTTGAATCCCATTTGCTGTGACACTGTCGTTGCACTTTGCATCATGGGACTGGTACTGACAGCAGCGACACCTTCTGCTACCTGAGCTGCTGCCTGGTCTGTTGCTGTCAGTTGTCCGGCCATCATCTGGCTCACATGTGGACCATTATCACCTGCAGAGATGCTTTGCAAACTTGCGGCTTCTCCTGATCGCCTGCTCGTGCTGTGTGTATGTCTCTTGCATTCACTGGTCAGGCTGTGCTCCCACCCCTCATTCCCAAAAGATTGGGCCATGCCAGAGTCAGCGACGTGACTTGTGCTGCCAGGAGCCGGTCCCACATGGTTCCCTGTGTCAACAGCAGCATCTGATATGCGCTGCGGCTGTGCTGCACTGCTGGTATCTGTGTCTGCTGACAAGCTGGGCCCTTCCAACTTCTGTTGTTTTGTGTCTATGTGCAGCCTCACAACCCTGGCATCAGGGAACAGCTCCAGGCTGACAAAGGCCCCAGAGTAACTCTTCAGCAGCTGACTCAAACCACTAAGGTAGAAAACTGGCTCAGCCTGTAGGCAAGAAGAGGGGTGAGAATATAATACCAGGCCA
>LWCB01008838.1:0-12228 GCA_001630525.1 Coelastrella sp. M60
AGTGTTGCAACGTTGTATCCTGCATCGAACATGGATGTTGTAATTCCGTATTCACCGCCGACCACGATGCTTGTTCCTTTGTCTATGCACTTCTTGCAGCCTCGGATCAGGAACACGCCTGCGTCTACTGCCACTGCCAGGCCTTCTTGGTCCAGTGCGAAGGCCCAGGATTCCAGTCTTGGACCTGGGCCTCCTGCATCTGTGGCTGGCAGACACACCAAGCTGCTGCTGACTGCATGTACAGGTGGAACTGACCAGCTGCTGCGGTAACCTGGTAGCAAAGCATACAGCAGCAACCGAGGCAGCAAAATTTGTCAGTAGCTGCGTGCAGCCACCCGTGTAAGGGCAACAAGCTGCGGATGTAGTGCACAAGCAAGGACGCCGCAAAGAGACATACCTGCCACTGGCACATGAATGGGGAAGGCACAACCTTTGGTTTTGTGCAGATGCGCAAGCAAACATTTGAAGGATATGTGGCTCCCAGGGGCAGAGCTGACCAGTCTTGACTGATTAAGCGCAGCAGGTGACCGATAAACGTACCTGGCAGTGCACCTGCAGTTCCCCCCAGAGCAGTTGATGGTGGTTCGAATGCTGCCAGATAAGCATAAGTCCAGTGCCATTCTGGGGGCACCCAAGGGGGTAGGAATGGTCCCTTGACGCTGCTGTTGAGGAATATGAAATATTTGTATTTGCTGAGAACCCCTCTGTAACTCAACCATTCCAAAGTTATGTTGTGTGAACCAAGGTCCATACCAGCGTTCTCTGCACGTATCAGCAAGCTGAACTTGTTGTTGAAGCTGGCTTCTTTGATACCTAAAGGCGTTAAGTCAGCTCCCTCCCGTTCATTGAGTACGTTATAGAGGCCTGTACAAGGCGCGCAGGACTCACTGCTAACCACGAACACCCAATGTAGGTCACTATGTAGCACTGGGTATCTGCTCCCCATAGCCAAGAAATACTCAAAGTTTGACCGCTGTATGGCGTCCTTCTCAAAGTAAGCGTAAGAGATGAGCACTGGCTCATACATGTACTGCGGGAAGCGCTCTCTGCCTTGCGGGAAGAACATGTATATCATGTACACCAGAGCCCATGCTGCAGCAAGCACTAGGAGGATGTCTCCACACCGAAAGCAGCTCCTTTGGGGAGGGTGGAGCGGTCCTCTGGGCAGCGTATATTTGGCCATAGTTTACAGATGCTCTGTGGGTCAGCCACATGCAATCGCTTGTCGCAGAGGCGAGTTACTGCAGCTGAGCATCACCATAAACAGAACGTTGTGGCTGTAGTGATACCGCAACTTCCATGGCAATCTGGGCTTGGATTCAAAAAATTAAATCTCGATTAAAGCAATTGAGACTGAACTTGGCCGGCAAAGCGCGAGCTGGGACGCAGCAGCAGTGTGAAATGGGCAGCAGTGGGATCGCGAAGTGTTGATAAGCTGTTGATAAGCTAGCGTTACCTCTGAGCGGTTACAGTGTTTACAAGGAACTACCGACATGAGCATGCTGTCACATGTCAGATGCAACTTTAAGGGCAGTGTCACAAACGTGACAAGAGTTCAAGTTGTTGGCTCTGAATGGTCCGCACTGGGACAACGCTGGCGCTGTGTCTGTAGTACCAGTACATAAACTGGAATCGTTGCTTCGTTACTGATAATCAACGATGGGCTGGCGTCGTGATGCAGATGATCAGCTTGCTGTATCGGCTGGAGAGCACCAAAGCTGATAAGCATGTTGCTCTGCAGGGCACCCTACTGGTGCATGAATAATAGCCTTTAGAAACACTGAAGGTCACAAAAGAAAGGGTAGTGTCAGTCATCACAATAAGGACCAGCTCAGCAGGCTTAACCTCATGATGATCACCATGACAAAGTCACAAACCTTCGAAGGGTAGTCAGCACTCTTTCTTTGTGGACTACTTCCTGCCAACAAACACACTACACACCCACTGGCTGTATCATAGCGCCAAAATCGTGCAGTCAGTCAGCCGTTCATCATGACACAAAACTTGTGCTGCCAATGAAAGAGGCTTTGTACCGTTATCCCCTGCCCTTGAACTCCACACCTGCATGCCGAAACACGTATAGCAAAGCCAAGGCCCCTGGGAGCAGTGTGCATACACAGCAAAGCCCTTACTAAGTTACTACTCAAAGAAAGCAGGTGAACAGTTGGCCCAACATATGCACCAAAGAACATGGGATGCCCTTCTAGCATAATTCGCAACTGCGATGCCCTAAGCTTGCGACTGACATTTTCAAGTGCTTGGCTTCAGGACCAACAATGCCACCGCTCCCACCCTCATGTCGATTAGCACAGCACCATCATGCCTTGCCGCTGCCAGCCTAGTCAACACAGCCAAAGCACAAATTCTGATAAACCTGGCGAAAAGTTGGCGCAATCTGAGACAGTAGACTCAGTCTGACATTCGTACCTGAAAAACTCTGCATGAACCATTGCAGCGAAGACCTAGCAGGTGGTCATCCCTGACCTCAAGCCAGGGATGGCTCTCATACGCGGCAACAGGGACTAGGCAAGAGCGGAATACGCTGAATACAAATCAGCCCAGCATTCTGCAGCCCCGTGGCCGGAGTTGGGCCCAACCCATATACAAATGCATCGGTGGGCAGCAGCAGGCAACCATGAAAGACTCCAACATAACACAGCCTGTCAAGTCACAGACTACTCCGCCTTCATGGCTGTGCATGAGCTATGACTAGCAGCAAGTAGGTTATGGAACACTACTAGTAACTGAGGGCCACCTAGGTGGCTTCGCTGAAGATGCCCCGTGATTGGCATGGCCTTATGAGCTCAAAACATCCTGAAGCACAACCCACCATCCACACAACCGCAACCACGCAGCATACATGTAAGGCAGATGCGTCAGCCCATTGTCCCGAGCCACAAGAGTACCATTTAGTGCAATGCGTGCAGGTGTGCCAACCCATCACTCGACACCATGGTGGCCACCCATGTCCAGGGCATATGTTCACCGACCTGCGAACCCAAGCAACCGCAACACCAAGGAGCAATGACACCAACTACCACACATGCGGACACTTAGAATCAAACACCTGACTGCAAAGTCAACGAGTCAAATCCTGCTTGACCCAAAGACCAACAAGATAGCAAGCACAGCCTGGTATACCAGGACTGTTGCGTTCTGATCCAACTGCAGCTGTGTATATGGCTTCTGCTCAAAAACTTTCACCATGGCTCCACGATTGTTGCCTTGACTTGATACACAAACCTCCTTGCCTGGCAGGAGTCTGGGCTGGTGAAGCACAGCGCAGTGGCATCTTGACACTTTGACACAACACCAAGAAGCACATGCCTTATACTAGGTGGACCCAGCTAAAATCTGGTTGCAGTCTGCGCCACAGAGGGCAACTTTGCACCTGTTGCACTGTCTCTGCAGTTACATAACTGAATATATGGCTCACAGAGATATTCAAGACTTCTGAAGCCCATCAATACTGCATACCATACCTACACAACCAGGGTGTCTCCTTGCACACACTGTGTTCAGCCAACGTGATGCCATCCATATCACGGCCAATTGATGCTATGTATGCAGTCACAACCCTCAGCTGTCAACTGCAATGCCACGGGATGTAAGCATTGGACGTCACAGCCAATTTTTCCAGAACAAGAGCATGACTCTGCCAGATGGTATAGCCGTTGAACAAGCATACAGTGGACTGCAGTGCACATTGCAAACACCATTACACACAAAGGAAACTGCTGCTTTGTACTTGTGTGCCCAATACACCCAATACCTTGCACAGTGAACCTCTAGGGTAGGCAAACAGGCGTGGGACGGTGGCTGCAGACGCTCTTCCTCACAAGCATGTGACATGCATCAGAACCACCACAGCTGCAAACTGTAGCTACTACACTTGCTGCACATGTCATACAGGGCCGTTGAAAGCATCCAAAGTTCATGGTATACAAAGCCTGGCTACAGAAAACTGCAGAACATTGATATGTCCGCAGGGCATGCACATCATGTGTCACGACATAGTGGATAGCAGAGGAACGCTGCCGCCTCAAAACCAAATGTCAAGCGAAACACTACACACTGGTATAATACGGGTCAGACCAGCACAACAAAAGTCATAGCAATCACAATCCCAATCACCAAATGATGCACAAATAAGTCGCGTCTGACTGAGCCTCCTTCCCGTGCTGCAGTACAGTACAGTACAGTACAGTACAGTACAGAACAGTACAGTACAGTACAGTACGGTGCGGTAAAGTACGGTAAAGTACGGTACAGTACAGTACAGTACGGTCTATTCTGATTAGCTGGAAGCAGCTATGCAGGCACTGACCAGTGCCCTATTGCATATGCAGCTGCCCTGACATCCTGGTGTACAACATGATAGTAATGGCAGATGCATAGCACCTATTAGAGATTGACGCCCAGCTGGAGCAGATGAAGCAAGCTTCACCCTGTCTGTGAAAACTTGGCACCCCAGAAAGATATGCGCTCCAGGTGGGTGAGCCAAACAGCCAAACTAGGCTGTGAGTGCATGCATTGTGTCTGATATCCAACATAGGTCCTTTAGATGCAAGATATCATTGCCATCTTCACTCGCTGAGCCCTTTGAGCTGTGGATTATAAAAGATCAAAGTGATGAAATACAAGGGAAGACAACAATGGGCTATTGCCATTTACTTCAGCATCAAGATGGCGCTCTTGCATGATGCAGGCCCATCATGTGCGTGAGTTCAACGTGCATATACAAGCAGTCTCATCAACCACCGTAACCCCTACCAATCATAGAGAGGCCCGAGTGTTGCCACTCCCACTCTTGCGAAAACAGCAGCCTCATATGCACCCATGCCGTAGGTCTGTGTGCCAGAAGCAAGACAAGATGCACATCACATGTGACCAGCTTATGCAAGATTGCAAAGAAACAGTTCCAGCTCGTGCAACTTGGCATGCCACGGCAATCAAGAAGCCTAGTGCTGGACCCAGATGCAGCTGGTAACAAGCTCCAATGCAGGGCCATGATTTGCTTCAGCTGAATCTAGCTGTATCAATCACACATAGTACCACTACCTTGCAGGGAAGTGATCACACACCCCCTGAAACACATTCAAAGAAACTGTCACACCTTCATTTCAAGAGACCACCAAGGAATAACAGGGGATCAAGAAGCCCACCACAAAGCAGGTGATACCGATTATTCTCGCGCACAGGTCAGTCTCAAGCAAGACAGCTTGCAACAACCAATGATAGACAGTGACACTACAGTTTCGTGCTTAGCATGATTGCTGGTTTTGCGCATTAGCCGCCCTTGTCAACAGCTACACACCTTGAAAAACGCGCAGCAAGCATACTGCATGCAACCGACCTGTGCGTGGAGATGTATCTTGCTGAGTGCTGCTGATCAAACTGCAGCTACACAAGATTTGATAACGCCAGCACAGAAACACTGGTTGCAGCCACATCTGCAGGTATATGCAATCAAGCCACAATCCAGTACACTTGAGCTCAATCTCACAGATGAACTGTATATTGCTGACATCAACCATAGCAACCCAGCAACCCTGAGAAGTGCCCTGTACAGGCCATCTTCTCCAGGGCAAGGCCCCGCCCAATAAGCACACATGCAGGATGACCAGAATCTTACAGTTGATGTCATAAACCGGGATTCAAGTCGCTCATCCAGATCAGGATTCCACTAGCGGTCAGCTACACTTGCAAGGGAAAGTCTTGCCAAGCTAATTTGGATGGTCAATGAAACACAGATGCCAAGTAAGGCAGCTAAATGGATAATGCAGCGCTGCTTGATCAAGGTCCATCAAATTGTCGACAGATGCAGCAAATTTGACTTGCACTCTCTACAAATGCAACATTGAGCAGCTGTTGCAATAAAGTGTCAGAACAACTGATTACATCTTGTACGACTGCCAGTCAGCCTGAACCTCATGCCTGCATTAACTGCTTATGATTTGTTGGGTTTGCTGCCATAGCAAGCACTTGACCAGAAGGTAGAGATCACGTGCTTTTCTATGTGACAAAGTGGTGTATTCCACAACAAGAACAAGAGGATGATGACTCATAGCAATCCTACTTTTGGCACTGCTTGCATAGTATCCTCTATTAAAGATTCACCAATTGCCTCCTCTCATCCTTGACAGATCCCTTCCTGCTTACGTTTGGTGGAGGGTTGGCTATTGGTTCCCTGTTGCATTATCATCCGGATCAACAAACAATGACCCTGATGTCAACGGAGGTGCAAAAGGGCCTCCCGCTGCCTCAAGCAAAGCCTGCAGGCATCACACATATGCAGGTTGGCATCAAAAAGCAATACACCAGGAGGCATACATGATATGTAACTCGCCCCACTGTGCAATACACTGTCTCCTTGCAGCAGATACAGTGTCTTCTTGCAGCATGCAGCAAGGACTGCACTGCAGATGGGCTGCTAACAAGATCTGCACACATAGGCGGTCGTAGCAGGAAGCGCAGCACACGTACGCACCTGCAGCTGACGAACAATCTCCTGAAAATCAGGTCTATGGTCCTTGTTCTGAGCCCAGCATGATTCTGACAGTCGTTGATAGGCTGCAGGAGTGCCTGGTGGAAACTGGGGTCTGCTCTGCTGCATGACTACCCTGCAAACGTGATAGAAACAACATCTGGGCCTCAAAAGTGTAGCGAGAACGACGACAGGCGCCAGCATGTAAAGACAACAGCAGCCAACAACGCATAAGTCATGCCAGCAGCCACAACCGCAGCAGGCTGGAGCTTGAAGGTGGGCAAGTTGGACACAGCGGCACTGGTACTCACCGTTTGACAATTGCCTCAGCTCCAATGCCTGCATAGATCCTCTGACATGTGTAACACTCGAACATCATGATTCCAAATGAATAAGAATCCACAGCCGAAGTCACCTTAGAACCGGCCTGAGCAAGCATGATTGCAGAGCGCAGCTTCTTTATCAAGTCTCTCTGTGCGCTGTGAACAGGGTTAAGCATGTGATCACAGACTTGGAGACCTTGCAGTTAACAACCAGAGCAGTCCCAGCTGTCTGGTGCAATGAAACATGGAGCGCTACTAAGCCTGTGCCTATGTTTGTAGACCCACTGCAGTGACATCTCCCTCGCTCAGTGTTGTCCCATGTACAATCCTCTGCAGGTGCTGCCCTAGAAGTACTGCCCTGAAACCATCCATACCATTACTGGATGCTAGATGTTATCTAACAATCGAACCACTTACATGGAATAATTCTGGCGCTAGATGTGTTACTGTTCCACTACCACTGCGATTGGTAACATAGTACTTTCCGAGGAGAAGCTTCACAAGACCAAAGTCTCCCAGCTGTTGTACAGCAGACAAAAAACATAAGATCATCAGTATCTTACTGAACATATCAAATTGCACGGACACACAGCATTATGCAGGCCATACATACGGAAACAAGCAGGGAAGGCTGTGCAGCAGTTGTGTCTACCTTGCACGTGAACCCAGTTGGGCTTGAGCTGTTGGACTGCAGCAGGACGTTCTCCGCCTTGACGTCACAATGAAGCAATTCCATGCTATGGAGGTGCTGAATACTACGAGCCACCTCGAGCAACACCTGCAGGTCAGGCAACCCAAGTAATCAATGTTTCTACGAGTCTGCGATGGCACTAAGAAAACCACAGGACCTCTGCATGCCAGCTTGAGCATAGGCAGGGACCATTTCGGCCAGTAAGCATGAGAGGCCTAGCTACAGCCCACAGCAGACCTCGTGGTGGAGAAGAAACCTGCTTTTCACCTGCAGTCTGCTCTAGGAACTTGAGAAGGCAGAGCTTCAGCTGCAGGGTAACTTGCAGGACAGTGTGCAGAGACTTGATCAGAGGATCAGTACTCACGGTGACCAACAGTCGCATGTCAACCACCAGCCCCTTATTTTCTGTACGCTTGTGCAGCAGCCCCTTCCTGATAGCCTGCCTCAAATTGCCCTTGTCACACACTTCCATAACCACCAGGTTACAAAGAGAGGAGTGACCCTCCTGCTCATGTTGGCTTTGGCGGACTGCCCTGAATCTACGGTTCACCTCAACAGGTGAGGGTGAAGCTCCAGATACTGGTTGTAACAGCAGGTCAACAGAGCGCAGGGAAACGACAGAGCGGGTGATGATAAACCTTCGCAAGAAGCTGACGATAATGCTCATGTACAGATGTTGACCAATTGTTTGCACCGTGCAACGGGGTTGACCACATGCAGCAATTTTTCGGTGAGAGAGGGTGCACAGCCAGACTGGTACTACTGCATGGGCAAATACCCTTCGCCAGATGGTGCTCAGCTGCCACCGTGCTAATACATCTTACACAATGGCCGGACATGTGGACTTACTGGCTTCCTCCACCATGTCCGTTAGGCATGCATACACTCGTACAATGTTTGGGTGTCTTATTGTTGTCAAAACAGCCATCTGCATGCCACAAGTACACAGATGTGTCAGCACCAACAAACAGCAAGAGACTAAAGGCCATAACTGTCACCGTCATCAGAATGCAGCTTGCAAGCAGGGGGAGTATAAACTGCGGTCAGCATCATGCTGATGGATAGCTACAACTTTACACAACTGTGTTGCATAGACAGCTGTCAGAGTGCAAGGCAAACACTGCGCCTATAGAGATGGTAACTGGTGAAAGCGATACACAGTGATCGCATGATTGCAAAGTACCAATGTCCAAGCCCATCAGGGGAATCCAGTGTTTCAAACCACGTTCTCTCCGCAACATACCTCCATTGCATTCTTCATGAGAGCTCTCTCATGCTGAGAAATGTACATGACTTTGATTGCAGCGGGAACGCCTTTCCAAGTACCTGCAGAGTCATTAGCCATGATGCTGACATGCATAGAACAAGCCATGCACAAGGGCACATTCATGTAGCCAAGTACAGCCACAACATATGCCCACACAAGTTTGGGGCATGAAACTTGTGCATGATACAAGGAAGTCTGTCACTGGAGAAAGAACGTGTGCAGAGACATAGCTCAAGTTACCAGGCAACACAACATGTTTCACTGTGGAACATACACAAGCAGGTGTGCTAGGTCAATGCCTCACCAAGAAATACAGATCCAAAGCCGCCTTTGCCCAGCAGGGAGTGAAGCTCCAGTTCCTCCACATAGTCATTCTCTCTCTGCTTTTCTCTTTGGCGGTCCTTGCGGTGCTGTACTTGCAAGCGCAGCATCTGCATTGCAGGCATGCCATCCAAAAAAGTAAGCTCCAGGCTGTTCGTTATTGGACCAGTAGGGGGTTGCCAGGATGAGCTTTTGATGTCCCGTGCACAAAGCACTGTTGGTGTGTGCCTTGATTTAGGCTGCATCTCATAATCACACATCAGATGTCTTGCAAAGACCACTCTCATGTCAGTCTAGCTGCAGAAGCCAAAGCTGTTGCACTCACCTCGACCACACTGCTGGTTGCAACTGGCTGCGCAGATGCTGATGCGATGCTGTTCAAGGAACCTTCCTTGACCAATCCATTGGGTGACGCATGTTGCATCGATCCTTCAGCAGAGGACTCCCCACCACTCATTACTGCTCTCCAGTCTGTTTGGCTGCACTGGCTGACATTGCGAGGGGTGACAGGGTCCAGGCGACCAGAGCGACCACGCGCACGATTTTGAATCTGCATGTGACATAAGCACTGAGACCATTGGATAGCACACAAGCTCAATCTGACAGTACATACAACACGCCCTGCATGCGAGGCATCTATTCTTGAAAGGCTGAATTCCAACACTTGTTCCCCACTGCCTGTTGAACTTGCAAACATGCCACGTTACGTCGCAGCTGCCGCCAGCGGTTCTGTCTGCAACTCTTGATAATCACGAGTCTGGCTGCACAGTGTGAAACGCCCACCGTGCACATATCTTGCCATGTCTTCTGATGTTGACCAGCCACATGGTTCAGCAGCGACCTCTCCAGCAGCGCTGCCAGTGCCACAACTGCTGCTGTCCCTCTGCCCAGACCAGATCCCTCATCCCAGGGCAGGTGGTTTGTGACATATAGACCCCCAAAAGGCTCGGAGGATGCGATGATGGGCACAACGACGATGCTTGACACCACTTCTTCCTCGTCTATGAATACATCATGTGAGGGTTGAGTCACACCCTGCAGCGGCAGCAGTATGTACCCTTTCATTAAAGCAAGGCATCCAAATGCACTTGTTGAGGGTCGCATGCTTTGTTATGCCACTCAGCACTGTATACTGCACTAGACACTAAGTTGGCACAGCAAAGGGGTCCTACCTCCAGATAGGCAACAGTGTTGCGCAGGACTCTGGGTTCCTTCTTGTTCACTGCATCGCCCAGCATTGTGTTGCTTACAGCCATCCTTGATACAGCTATCTCATCCTCTATGCTGTCGCCTCTGGCAAGAGCATTCCTGGGTTGAGGTAGCCTGTCTCTGCTGATGGCACTGCTGCTGCTGTACCTCCTACTGTGCAGGATGAGGACCTGCTGGCCATCAGGACTCAGCAAACCAATGCGGACTCCCAATGGCATGTTGGTATGGGACTGTACAAGACCACAGAAGCCCTGCATAGACCACACAGCAGCAAGTATATGAAGCGTACGCGGATATGCTGAGCCAAGCACAATCATTCTCATCCTACATGCATGCCGAGTGTGAAGCTAGCTGGGCTATTGATCTGCATAGTCTGTTGCAACAACTTGGCACTTGAGCAGGACATATGCTGCTTACTTGCAGCAGCTTATTGCATCGCCAACCGCGGTCATACTTGCAGTACATACCACAGCAAGGAGGCTGCACCCCGACTTCCACAACCAGGGCAGTTGACAACAGTCAGGGTAGGTGACAAGCCCAACGTAATCACCTGTAGCAGTGTCAGCATGAATCCCTGAACTGTAGTTGTCATCTCTAAGCGGGCCATGAGCTCAACAAGGTCTGTCATGAGTTGTGAGCGCAGCAGTGGCACAATGCCTGTACACAGAATATCCAGCAGTGGCTCCCACCTGCATGCCAACACACACAGCGTTTCACGCACGGACATTCCTCAAGCTTGCACAGAAAACACCACATGGCAGGCAGAGGAAGCAACACAATGCGCTACAAGCTGGACTATTGCATACAGCACAGCAGCATGCTGCAGCGTGCCTTGTGAACCATTATTGTAAACCATCACGTCATGAGCTCCAAGACTAATTCATTCGTCATATTGTCTGCTCATGAACAGCGTCAATGGTCTGGGAAGGCAGGCTGTAGACAGGTGAAACAGACGACACACCGCTGCTGATTTCCTGCGGTCCTTGAAGCTGCAGAAGCCATGTCAAACAACAGCACTCCTGCAATCACAGCTGCAGCCACATGATCTGGGTAGTGTTAGCTGCTCACCATGGCTCCTTAAACGCACCAGCCTTGCTGCTGCAAAGCTCCAGCACCCCGTGCGTCACCCCTTGAGCCACAACATGTATGGCCATAAATGTCTGAAGCCCAACTTCACGGTGCAGAAGAGCCCAATCCTGCAGGACCAACCACAAGAGACTGTAGGTCAACTGCTAAAGGCAACCTGGCACATGCTAACAAGAGTATGAGCTCGACATTCCATAAGCACACATTGGCGCAGCCGCGTCAAACCGTGGTGGCGCACCGCATTACTTCTGGGTTACTAACTGGATATGCAGGACGACGGAAGGCAGCTCAATCAACAGGTAAGCCACTGTGATGTGCGCAACCTTGAAATACTCTCTGCTCATACCTCAGGTAAGGCATCTGCACCTTCATGTGCTGTGACTGTTCTGTACAGGAGAGCCTGCTGATTAGGGTTGTCCAGCGCCTTGTCGGCTGCCAAACAAGCTGACCAGCTTTGGTCGCGTGTGACAGCCTTGTGAAGCAATAGAGAAGCTCCTGCACCATGGGCTGAAATCAAAACAGCAGCTCCTGGCTTGTTGCATGCTGACAAACTGGAGATATACAACAAGCAGCAGAGTGCAGCGCTATGTGTTAGCAGTAAGTGAGGCGATGTGATATCTTGCCGCTGCTATGGTGTAAGCTCATCTGCTGGGCACTGCACTCAGCTGCACATCTAACAAGGACTACCAGCAATGTACACATTGTCACGCAGACTTGCCCTGGTGTCGCGCATATATATATACAGTCTGCTCAACATTGTATTTTGTAGGTGTGTTCTGATTTATCATTGAGTGCTTTTGAGTGCTGGATATGCAGCATCCAATATTATTGTCTACTATGCGAT
>LWCB01008842.1:0-12641 GCA_001630525.1 Coelastrella sp. M60
TGCTTGCGTGTGATGCCCACTAGGCTGAAGGTCTGATTGACATGGCTACCATACAAATAAGCTGCCCAATAGCTGTGTTGATGGCTTTCACAATCATATCGAGGCATCCGATCCTTCATCAGATAACAGCTGTCGCTGCTACTTTTTGAGGCGGCTTAGTCACAGCGAGCTGTTCCTGCTAGGGCGTTCAGCGTCAAAACTGTTCTTCAAAACCCTAGAGACTGGCACGGTGCTCACGTTGGGCAGCAGTTCATCCGGTCCTGGAGGAGGAGGGAAGAGTCCCTCTTGTGGGTGTTCCACGTTCAGGTCCCAGGGTGGGCACTTATGGAGGTCAAAGCTGTGGTACCAGTGCTTGTCATAACTCCATTTGCCGCCCTGGTGCTCTACTGAGTACAGCAAACCATAATGCAGGACACGGGGGACACCTGGAAGAAGAAGAAGCAAGCTGAAGTGCATCACCAGGAGGCAACCATGTGGAACCCAGACGGGGGTTTGGCGTTGCTGTTCTAGTTCATTGCTTTGTTCAAGGCTCGCAACAGATGAGAGTTCATGATGTACCTTGCTGCAGCAGTTGCTCACCGTAAGGCATGTAGCCGGGGTACAGCATTGATTCCTCGTCATACTTGTGCCACACCCCTGCTTTGGCTGCTCCAAAGCTGTAGCCGTACATCTCAGATATCCAGGGTTTGTCACCTGGCTTCTTGGAGTAGACATCACCAGTTAGGTGCCAGGCCTGCGAACAACAACAAGCCACATTGCACAACGTGGGACTCTTAAAGCCAATTGCCACCAAAATGTTGCCAGCACAGAGGCCATTGCGTCTCAACCTGCACAGGGCATCTGACATTGCTGGTGTGCACGCTCTGTGCCTTAGCCCGACCATGTAAGGTCCCTAGACATGCCATTGCTCATGTGGTTCAACAAACCAGATGTTGCATAGACACCTTTGCACAGCTGAAGCTTTGCAACGATTATGAGGGTGCCACATGAAACTGCTGTCAGCTACAAAGCCCTTGGGTGCTATTGCAGCAAGCATGTGGAGCATCGACCTGCTGGGAGACTGCTACTGCCTGTTCAAGCTGCTTGTATTCACCTCAGGATCTGCCCTGACATCCTCAGTGTACTCCAACCACAGAGGGGCTATTCGCTTGAGGTCGCTGCGATGCACAAAGTAGAAGGTCCCTACCCTGTCTGCTCGCCTGCCTGCTGGACCTGCTATTGTGTCGTTGCGGCGGGGTACCTCAGGAATGTGCCTGTCTGCTAGCTCGTTGTCTACCCCTATCATATAGTCATACTTAGATCCTACTGCCCAGCCCTTTGTAACATTGTAATCAGAAGCAAATATTGGTCTGTGAAGCATCATGTCCGAGTCCAGCACCACAACCCACTCCTCTGCTGGGGTCACATGTTCCAGCCAGTCCATTACTGCTGCTGGTTTGTTGTAAGCTGGGTAGTAGTCACCAGTTTTCGGGTGATTGGCATATGCTGGTGCTACATGAGTCTTGACGATGCTGAGCAGGTCAGTCCTGTACTGGGCTGCTTCCTCGGGCTTACAGCACATGACCTTGGTCAGCGACCCTGGCTGCAGTACAAATAACACGGCAGCCAACGCAATAAAGCCTTCAACAACGCGTGTATCATCGCGTTGCAGAGTGCTGTGGTTGTTGCAGTCTGCATCGGCGGTTAATAAGCACTGACTCAACCCCAACACCACTGCTGGCAGCAGCTGCCCAGCAGAAGCAATTTGGAACATAGATACTGACAGGGCTGCTGAGAGGCTGCTGGACATAGCTATGCTGATTCACGGCAGCAACTAGCCTCTGCTGTATTACTCTCTCCCATTGCAGTTACCTGGCCTGATTCCTTCCAGCTGAAAACAGATGCAAGTGTTTGCCAATCCGAGTATGAACTGCAGTCTGTCAGGAACACCACATGAACATCCTCTGACGCTGCTGCCGCGCAGAGAGCTGCTGATTTGAGAGCAGCGATGATGGCGATCAGGCACAGTAGCACTCTGCTGCTACAGCCTAGAGACACCGTACACATAGCTGCCTTCAGAGCCAGGCAAGGACGTTCTATGATGCTTGTATGTATGCATTCATTATGCCAAAGTGCCAGCCAGCGATAAAATCAACGAACACCAGCGGTTGTATCTCTGCAGTCGGTTCAGTTTGAATCGACTGAGGCGGATAATCGTAGCTTCAAGGCATCAGCAACGCATTGTATGATTTACACTGTTGAGAACGCACGAAGCTTGACCATGCTGTAGTTTTCAGCGCGCAAGGCACTGGTAGCGTACTTGCGAGCTGATCTCGATCAGCTTCTTGTGAGCACCAACACCTCACAATTGCGCATCAAACCGTGAAGTGTCTCTGTCAGCTGCGCTGTTGGGCCATTTTTGAGTACCAAAGTGCCTCTTGCGAGCCAGAAATAACAAGCTTCAGCGCATCGATGACACCGAGCAGTTGTCCGATAACAGCAGATTGACCATAGACAACAAATACACATGTAGTATCAAGCTCTGGCTTCTGCGCGTTGTGCACATTGTCATTACAGCCCTCCTGCTGCTGCTTCAAGTGACCAACACAAGAGATACACGATGACCCGGCAGCACCTGCACCTGCGATTCCCAAAGTCAATCTGCCTTTGTTGTGAGCTTTGTTGGCGCCAACAGTGTCATCCTCGGTTGCAACCACTTCAGGACTCCCACTCAGTGCTTTGGAGCAGGTCAACATGACCAACTTCTCAATTGCACAGATAAGGCTGTTACGAGTACGCCTGAAAGTAGAAGTCTGTCAACGATCGTCGATCTGTCCATCAATCCAGGCAGTGTCGGTCGACCAGTTCGCGGTGGCTTGATTGCGGTACAGTACTGGCGCTGTTGCAGCGTATTGTACAGTGCCAGAGAAGCAAAGATTACAAAGATATAGTACCACATAAAGTACAAACTCTGTGGCTTGATGTCCAGTGTTTGAAGTGCGCAGACCTGCCAGCCTGTCAGACGTCAGATAGTTGCTACCAGTCTCAGTGTGACCAGTGCCAGCTCGGTGTCATTGCATGTGCATGTTGGTGACGTCCAAAAGCTACAGCGGCGACTACTTCGCTTGCTCCGAGACTGAGCCTGGAATAGTTGCAGCGTTCTCACGTGTTCTCACTACACGTAAACAGGCTGCATCGACTCGACGTGCCATCCGCGAACTCCTCAAGCGTTGACAGCTGTTCATTTTTGGCACCATCAACAACCAGTGACTGTCTCTGATCAGCCAAAGATACCACCATGCTTTGTCAAGGGGTTGGTGTTTGGCAAGCTTCCAGCAAAGTCTGTGCTTCGATCGGTATGAATGGCATGGCCGCAGCACTGATGTTGAGCGGAAGAAGACTATCAAGCTGGGCGACAGTAGATCCAGACAATTGGAATGGGTCTCATCCAGCAGAGGCTCAGAACCTGGGTAAGCATACTTCAGACACCCGGCTATCTATGACTGCATTGCCTTACACCGTTGACTTTGTCGTCATGGACAGCATACGCCTGTGATGTTAGAGCTGAAGCCCTGCAACTTCCTGCAGTTGCTGGTGCCTGGTGCAGCAGCTCCCACACCAAGGTTATTCCTGACCCCTTGAATGGAGAGTCATTTGTGAAACTCCCAGACACTCAGACAAACGAGGTGGACAGCTTCGTTCAAAGCTTGAAGGCTTGCCCCAAGCATGGCCTGCACAATCCTTACAAGAATCCTGAAAGGTACACAAAGTTGGTGCTTTCTGCACTCCGGTGTAGCAGCTGTCGCAGCACACAGTGACTTCTGAGCAGCACACGCCCTTTGCATGGGCAGGTTACAGCCATACAGCTGCAGCAAAGGGTGTGCTGAGGCTCTCAGCAGCTATGCAGTGAATTTGTTGCCAAGCTTCACATAGTTCAGTATTATGTAGATGTACATGCAGATGCAGCAGCACTATCGCTGTTGCCAGCTTGTCTTGGCTTGTTGAGAAGCACTTGTCACAAAGGAAGACATGTGATATCACGCAGAGTAAGTGCAGTGCAAGCTGATATTACAGCAATATGTGTGACACAAGCTATGGATTTGTTGCTTGTTTTTGCGCTGCCCTCTCTCCTCACTGATGCAGGTATGTGATGTATGGGGCAGTATGTGCCAAGGTAGCAGAGGAGATGCGCAAACCTGAAGTGAGCTCTTTCTTTGCCAAGCTGATACAACGCACCAGTCCCAAATCATGGGCTCAAGCCATGGGTGAGCTCACAGTCACCCGCAAGTTCTTTGAGAACTTCTCAGGAGATCAGGTGAGAACAACTATCTTACATGAAGTTCACTCAGAACTTTTGAAAGCTGTATGTCCAGGTCTGCCAATGGTGACTACTAGATATGAAGCTTAGTACTATTTTCACGCGCCAGATCATGTTGCTCAGCCGCTTCCGTCACAGCACTGCAGCAAGATCAGGCACTGCCAGCCCAGATCTAGAGAGCTTTTTCAAGTACTACTTTATGACACCAAATTGCCCACGTGGTGTTGACGTTCTGCAGCCCCTGTGGCTATGGCTTTTGATCATGTGCATCTGCGACTCAGAAAACACTGCTGATCATCAGCAACCCAGCTTGTCACTTTATACATACTTGGCATCAGTTTCGTCCAGCAGTC
Source organism: Coelastrella sp. M60 (assembly GCA_001630525.1). NCBI lineage: Eukaryota > Viridiplantae > Chlorophyta > Chlorophyceae > Sphaeropleales > Scenedesmaceae > Coelastrella > Coelastrella sp. M60. Next base: position 4,651 of record LWCB01008842.1, read on the forward strand.
CCTCTGATGTGCCTGCAGGTTCGCTTTCTTGCTCGAGGGTTCAGTGTTCCTGGTGATCACCCTGGTCAGACCAGCACTGGTGTGAGGTGGCCGTATGGACCTGTGGCTCTCATTGCACCATTCAACTTCCCACTGGAAATCCCAGCACTGCAGCTGATGGGGGCGCTGTTCATGGGGAACAAGCCACTGGTGCATGTGGACCACAGGGTGAATGGGTTACTGTGTGTGGCAGGACTCATGCTCAGCTTGTACAGCACATGCGGTGTAGTTGAAACCTCCCACAGGTCTAGTATTGCATACTGTGTCCTGGTGTCTTAGTTATGGAGCAGCAGACAAGAAAGTTGTCAGATGTACACCAGCCAGCCTGGTGGCACAGAGCCTTGGAAGGCAGCATGTGCAATCCTGTGATGACATTGCGGGCATCATACAACGTCAACATTTGCTCCTTCGTTTGTTATGCCATTGTCAGCACTGCTTGCTCATGACATCTACTGCCAAGTGTTACTGCAGCAACCCAGATCATTCAAGGCTTGGCAATGCGGCACTGCTTGTTGCAGGTCAGCATTGTCGCCGAGCAGCTTCTGCGGCTCCTTCACCACTGTGGTATGCCTCTGTCTGATGCTGATCTTGTTCACGGGTCAGGAGTGACTATGAATGAGATCATGGTGAGGGCACAACCTCGCAGCACACTCTTTACAGGGTCTCAGAGGGTGGCGGAGAAGTTGACGAGTGATATGAAGGGAAAGGTGGGAATCATGTGCCTGACTGCTGTTGCCTGTTGTCACAAAGTTCAAGGTGTTGGTGCTTACTGGCTGACAAGGACATGGCAGGAGAAATGCAGCATCACGGGTTTGTTCCATATGAGCTTGTTTGCCTGCAATGAAGCTCAGGACAAACAAGCCGGTGGTACTGCTTTGTGATCATGTAGCACGTGTCAGACAGCATGATGCAGCTGCCTGCAACTACCTGTCCTAGCACACACCGGGCTCTACCGTCGTGCCCACAGCACTGGTGCCCTTTGCAGAGCAGCATTTGCCCAGTGTGAAGTAGATTCCAATATGTTGCGTGCGTCTGTTGTCAATCAGGTGTACCTGGAGGATGCTGGTTTTGACTGGAAGGTTCTTGGCCCCGATGTGTCTGATGTTGACTACGTGGCCTGGCAGGCTGATCAAGATGCATATGCCTGCAGTGGCCAGAAGTGCAGTGCTCAGAGCATCATGTTCATGCACAAAAACTGGAAACAGGTGCGAGAAATAGATTATTGCTACAAGTCACAGCAGATTTGTTGAATGTCTTCTTGTGATTTCAGCTGGAGTCACCAGCCAAGACTGCCTCAGGCAACTTCTTGAGGTTGCATGCTGGGACAGTAAGTAGGTGTTTGTTGGCCCCACCCAATCGCTGTACACTGTATGCCTTGCAACTTCATGCTGCAGGCTGGTCTTCTTGAAAAATTGAAAGCTCGTGCGTCCACCCGCAAGCTGTCAGACTTGACTATTGGTCCTGTGCTGACCTGGACCACAACGGCAATGCTGGACCACATGAACAAATTGCTAAAGCTACCAGGTGTGTGACATGAGAACCCTGATCCTCGTCGGATTTGCAGGGTTTTTCTTTCAAGGGCTACTGCTGATCGGGGTATTGTTGCTGGTTCTTGCTGCACAACTGTTGAGTTGAAACATCACCTGAGGGTACTGAGCATAGAAGTTTGTATCTCTATGTCTTGCTGTATCTGGGTTGAATCATGGTCGTGATTGATCACTGATGCTTTGTTCCCTGTGCTTTATTCCAATAGGTGCTCATGTTTTGTGGGGAGGTGAGCCTCTTAAGGATCACAATATTCCCGAATGTTATGGTGCCATCCAGCCCACTGCTGTCTTTGTCCCCCTCAAAGCCATGAGAGACCCTGAGGCCTTCAAGCTGGTCACCACTGAGGTCTTCGGACCTTTCTACGTCATCACAGAGTATGATGGTGCGTATCACGAGCACACACCTCATGTCATGGCGTCTGACCTGCGCAAACAAGCTGAATGTGATACAGTAGGACTGAAATTTCTTCTGAATGGGGTGCTGCATGCTAGTAATCGTGATGCTGCCTCTCTCCAATGGTGATTCTTTGTCTGCTGCTGCTTCTGTTGTTGCAGATGCTGAGCTGCAAACAGTTCTGGACCTTCTTGAAGCCATGTCTCATCACCTCACAGCAGCAGTGGTGTCAAATGACATTCCTTTCCTGCAGAACGTGTTGGCTCACACTGTCAATGGCACCACCTATGCCGGTATCAGGGCTCGTACCACAGGTGCTCCTCAGAACCACTGGTTTGGTCCTGCTGGTGATCCTAGAGGGGCGGGGATTGGAACACCTGAGGCTATCAGGCTGGTGTGGAGCTGTCACAGGGAAGTGATCCAAGACTATGGACCTTGCACTGCAGCAAACCAGCTCGTGCAGTCGTAGATTACGAACTGTATATTGTTTCACAAGAAGGACTTGAAGGGAATACATGTGGCTCAACACGTTGCTGATTATTCAACCGGAGTGGGTTAACTTGTTTTGTTTGTAATTGGTTCCAGTTTGCATGGCTGACTGCTGGTGTGTGTTTCGACGGATATCATCTATGTTTTCTCTGAGGATTTGTATGTGTCAACCCTTGTGTCCACAGAGTCTGTGTTATTGACGGGGTCTGCAATGAATACTGGGCCAACTGTTGGTGGCCAGGCAGTGTGACAAAGTCTAAGAGACCGTGTGGTTTGTACCAAGATCATCATCAATGATTGATACCCGCGTACAGCATCATCACCAGCAGCTTGTTGGTGCACTGCAGAATCAATGACTTACAGTGGTGGTGAGGGTGTAGGTACGTAGATATGTATACAAGGACACAGGTGTGCCACGTGGTGAAGAACACCTGCGATGTACTCAACTTGCCGCTTGAAACAACTTCATTACATGGGCCCAGGCCCAAGGCCGTGGATGTTGTCAATTTCTCAAGGGCCGCCATTCATTACCAGCACCGGTACCTTGCTCACCAGTGCAGACTGGAGCAATAGCAGCACATATGTACAGTAATTGTCCATGCAACATGTGTACTATCGTAATATAGTATGAACATGTGTACTATCGTAATATAGTATGAAATTCTATGCACTCAGTGCGGCATCTGTTGCCACTGTAATCAATATCCACACCTGAATTCATGATGATCATCATGATCATGCTGGGCCATAGTGGCCCGCTTCACTTGAAGTTTGCAAACAACATGCGCATCTGTGGGGTATGCCTGATGTATCAATTGTCCCACCACTGCTGGAACAAACACCAGCTGGTGCTGCAGCAGTACCGCAGACCTAACCTTGCCAACTGAAATTGGCATGACACCAAATACGCTATCTGGTGATGGCAAGAGTTGCAGCAGAACTTGATACATAACAGCTTCATTCATAACAGCTTTGGACAGATATGCATGGTTACAATTACACTTCAGCTGTGTCAGGCATCTCGCTTGTTGCACAGCAAACTCGTACACACAAGACCAGGCGGTGGTGCGGAACAGCAGCGTCTGGGTGGTGTTGAGATGTGCCTGCGCCCAATCCTCACAACAGAAACTGTCTTTCACGTCCCATCAGACAGCATGTATCATCAGCATGCCGTACCTGCAGCTGCTGCAGCATAGCAGACTTGCAACAGCCGCCCAGGTATGTCACAAGCTGCTGCTGGATGACACCTCAGCTCCCACAAAGCCACTGCTGCTGCTTGACGTACTGCTTCACTGCTGCTGCATTGCACCAGGTACACCAGCCTGGACACTGCACCTGCCTCTGCTGCAACTGCTGCTTGATGACCGGCCTGAAGCCTACAGATGACAGCAATAGCAGCAGCAATCTGCTCATGAAGATCATCACCACTACTGTCCACACTGTCAGTGTGCAGCAGATCAACTAATGAAGGTACTGCACCTGCTGATACTACAGCCCTGGACTGGGTGGTTGCTACTGCTGTCAAAGCATGAACTACTTGTATCTGAGCAACTAGACCGACACTGTAGTTGTTGCCAGTGCTGCTGCTGCTGCTGCCAGGTTTTAGCAGAGCCACCAGCTTCTCTATACCGCCTGCTGCTGCTATCTGTGCTTGGTGCTTGGGTTGTCCTGCTGCCAAAGTCGCCAATGCACCAGCAGCATCTTCGAGTATGTTGTTGAGCAGACGGGTATCATCTTCCTCCTTGTTTCTGCCAGCAGCAGCAGCAGCAGAACTGGCAGCAGCATTGGCAGCAGCAGACGCACTCTGGATCTGTTGTTCCACGCTCAGTAACTGCACCAGCAGCGGGATTGCACCCGCCTGTACAACTGCTTCATTGTTTTCAGGATGATCATAAGCGATGTTCATTAATGCCCCTGCTGCCTTGTGGGCCACTTCAAAGTCACACCAGGAGCTGCTGCCGCTGCTGCCGTCACTGCTGCCAGCAATGCACAGCAACTTCACTAATGGTTTGATGGCTCCTGCTTGTGCTATCAGTGATCTAACATGCATAGCGGCAGCAGCAGCACTTGTGCCAGGACCTGCTACACAGCTACTGCTGCGACCCGTTTGAGCAGCAGCAGTAGCTGGAGCAGCAGCAGCAAGGTTATACAGGATGCCAGCACAGTACAGCAGTACTTGAGTTTCCTTGTAGCTGGTGAGAAGCTGCACTACTGCTTCCACCCCACCTAACTGTATGAGCTGCTGCTGGTTTGCTGCATTGTCTCTCACAACATTCATCAAGGCACCGGCACAACTCTCAAGTACTGCGCAATCATCACTGCTACAAGCTGTGCTGCTGCTGCTGCCAGCTAGCAGCAGCTGTAGCAGCGGTTGTATGGCTTCACCTGTTTTGCCCCTGTGCCTCTCAAGATCAGCAAGCAGCATCAATGCACGCGCTGCTGCTTCTGCTGCCTGATCTGACCATTCAATTGCTGGATCATATGACAGCATCTTGATCAAAGATCCAAGACCATCACTGATCATGATGTGATCTTGAGTTGCCACAGCAGCAGCATTGTCACCATCTGCCAATGAATGAAGTAAACATGCTGCACGGTACTGCAACTCTGCATTGCTGCTGCTTAGTAGTACCACCAACTGAGCCACAGCTCCTCCACCCGCTGCTGCTGCTGCCACTTCCATTTGATTATCATCACTGTCATCAACAGCGTGATACAGAGCATATGCTGCTGCTGCTTGCAGGTGCGTATCATCAATAAACAACAAGTCCACTAAGGCCTCAAGGCCACCAGCAGCAGCTACCACTGCACGATTGGCAGCAGCAGAATCTATCATAGCATGACCAAGAGTCCTTGCTGCTGCTTCAGCTACTGCTAAAGCTGTTACCGGGCTGTTGCCACTGCTGCTGCTGCTGCTGGGGGCAGCATCATGCAACAATTGTATGAGAGGATCAAAGACATCTGCTGCTGCTAGCAGCGCTTGATTCTGCTGAGCAGTGTCTGTGCTGCTCACACAAAAGTTCCCCAATGCATTCACAGCTTCTGTCAATGTATCACTTGGCCCACTGTGTTGTTTGACCAGATCTGATAATGCGCTGATCAGCTGCTGTGCATTTGCTGCTGAACAGTACCTGGCAATCTGCTTGATAATCTCAGCAGCAAAAACAGCACCCCGAGAATCTAGCAGCAGCTGACACAGTACTGAAATGCAATCTGGAGCAGCAGCAGCAGCTCGTGCATTGTCCTCATGCTCACAGAGAATATCAAGCAGCGTGACAGCAGCCTGATGGCGCAAGTACGCAGGTTTGCTCTTCATACTATTGTTAGTAAAGATGTGCAGCAGTTGATGTATGCCACCTGCTGCCGCTGCTGCTGTTTGTCCTTCTGGATGATGGTCCACAATCTGACGTAGTGCTACTGCTGCTTCGTACCACACCCCAGGCTGCTTGCTGCTGCCCATCAGCTGCACAAGAGCTGGTATGGTTTGATGTGTCACTACCATGGCATGTTTGTCTGTTGGACTCTCCCTGGCCATCTTGGCAAGAGCTTTGGCAGCCTGTTTTGCAGCGTTGGGGTTGCTCAGTCTCTGTGTTAACCTACTGATAGGATCATCAGGCCCAATCGTGGTGACAGCAGTCTGCTGAACGCCATTAGTCGCCGCTGCTGCTGCTGCTGCTGGCTGTGTGTCTGGCAGGTCTGCAGGTGGTGCTTCTGCTGCTCTTGGTTCTTTGGACGCTGCAGGTGGACCTGTGCCACATGCTGGCGTCGCTGCTGCTGCTGCTGGTGCTGCCGTTGCTGCACCACTTGGTTTGGTTGCTGCTGCCCTGCCTGCTTTGCCACTTGGCCGGCCCTTTGGCCTGCCCCTTCGAGGCTTTTCCTGATCAGATGTGCCTGCTACTGCTCCAGCACCTGCTGCTGACTCCACCTGCTGTGGTGTATCCAATGCTCCTGCTGCCAGCTCTGCTGCATTTGCTACAGGTGGCGCTGCTGCTGCGTTAGCTGTCAGTAGTTGTACTGGCGAAGTTGACTTCCTGCGCCGCTTGCGTTGTGTTGTTGCTGTATGCTGCTTATCAGGGTTGTCATGATCATGTGCAGCTGTCCTTTCAGCAGCTATGCGTTTGAAGCTGCCACCACCAGCAACAGCAGCAGCTGTATTGCTGTTCTCTTTATCATCTACTGCATCTGATGCTTCACTCTTGTGTGATGATCTTGTCTTGCCTGTGCTGGGTCTGCATGCTGCTGCAGCAGCTGCATCATCATCTCCAACTGCGGCTGTCCCAGCTGGACTATTCTTGTTGAAGAGCTTGTTCTGGTCATCAGTAGGAATGTTTTCTGTCCCTCCCACAGCAGTTGCTTGCCCTACAGCATTGAACCGATCAAGCACAGGTTCACGTTTCTCATCATTAAAACCACCTCGGCGTGAAACACTTCAGAGAGATTCTATACCGTCACCCTGAGCAGCTTGTTGTCAGTCTAAGGTCAGCTGCATTGCTGTGTACAGCTGCAGCAAAAACTGAGTTAGACACCTGACAAAATGAGCTGCATGACCATAAGTGCACTGTTTCCTGCAACTTTTTCTTACCCTTGTTCTGTTGATGTTGCTGCTGCTGCCTGGGGGCAGTTGTGTTGCCTGCTGCTAGCCCCTGATCCAATGTATCTCCCAACGTTGCTGCTGCTGCTATCGCTGCTGCTCCTTGAGAGTGTATACCGCCTGTTAGCACAGACAGGATGCCAGATTGACGGTTACTAGCTAAATGTCGAACAGCACCTGATTGCAATCATCATCACCTCGTTCTTTGAACATGTAGTGAACGCAAGTCCTCTGCATATGCATCTGTTGGCAGGTGCAGTACATGATAGCAACCACAATGCACAGTGCCGCTTCCTCGGCAGCATGCTTGACCAATGCCCACCTCCATCAACTCCTCCTCTTTGCAGCTGTGTGCTTATGCCAGTAGCTTGATTGTCTGCTGCAATACTCAACCTGTTGGGCACTGCTGCTGCTGTTGTATCGCTGTCTGCATACTCATTCAACAGTTGTTGGGCCTGCAGGGCTGCCTCTGCCATGTTGAGCAATGCATCAAGTACCTGGTTGATGTCAGCAGCAGCACAGCTGCCATGTGCTGACCTAACTGCTGCTCTTGCATTGGTCAGGCCTGCCTGTGCTGCTTGCTCGAGTTGCGTTAAGGCCGTATGTAAGATATGTAGAGCACTGACTTGTTTATGCATTTGAGGATGGAGCTCATTGCCCTCCTGCTTCTGTTGCTGCTGCTGTTGCTATTGCTGTTGCTGATGCTGTCATTGCTTGTAGCTGCTCTCCCGGAATAGATGTCCAACTCAACTGCCTGCTGTATTGTGGCCTCCAACTGCTTACGCTGTTCCTTGCTGCCGTAGCTGCCTGCCTGTAGGGGAACTTCACCCACCTTGAGAATAAGCACAGGCATTTCTGCTAGCTGCTGCTGCTGTGGGGGGATTGTGGGAGTGCAAGGGAGTGGCTGAGTGACTAGTGCGAGGCGATGCTG